>AZIM01000440.1:382406-397441 GCA_000516915.1 Ophiophagus hannah | reverse complement strand
CACATCATGACCATGAAAATAAACACAAAATCCTTCACACTCCACACATTGAATTGAAAACCCCCGACCACACCAACACTGCACTATAACGTAGAATTCAACAGAGCTACAGCCCTGGGATAGAAGTTCCAAGTAAAGTTGTCTTTTTTCAGTTGATTGATGCTGATTTTGTCAATGATGATGTTCAAATGATGCTCCATTTTGAGGGGGGGGATTTGCCCCCAAGGCAACTATTACTGTTGGTATTATCTTTGCTTTCTTTTGTCACAACTCTTTTGTTTTGCAACTCTTCTGAACTTTGTGTTTCTCTCTAGTTCTTTCTCTTCTCTTCTGATTCTTTGGGTTCTTCTCTATTATACCAGCATGAGGATGTGAGAGCCAAACACATTTATGCAAATGAATATTGAAATTAGATAATACTAATACTTTATAACATTCTAACATGTTTAATATTTGAAAATAATCTTTTTCTATAAGTTCAATAAGATAAGGAGCATGATTAGCATCAAGAGAAGTGCTTAGGGACATAGTGTGCTGCCCTTGGTCATCATGTTGCTTATTTCTGCTTTATTATTTTTTTCATGGATGGGGCGGATGGACAGATAAATATTCCTTTTATAGAAGCATACATTCTGTTGAAGATTCTGAATATGTCTGCTTTATATTGGAAACATGATAGTGTGGTTTTGCAAAAGAATGTTTTAGTTGCTGTGTTGTGAAAATTTCTTGGGACAGATTTGATCAAATTTATCACAAATCAGTACAGCCAGGCAATTGCTTTTATTTATGTTTGTATTACAAAGCTGCATATAAGAAATTATAAAGCAGTCTATAAATAAGCTTCCCCAAATTACTGGCGTGCAAAAATAACTTTAACCTCCCAATGATTACCATAAGAACAAGCTTCAAATGGCAGAGGATCACTGTGCTTCCATGCTAATTGTAGAGGAAGAGAATTCTTTCATGATTAGCATGGTAACCAAATTATGGGAGGAAAAATTAAGCCAATGTTCCCTTTGCTGCTATTAATATTACTACGTTCAGAATGAAGTGCTCAGTTGCTTAGCAACATGATGCCTGAAATCATTCAGTGTTGTGTCTTTCCCATTTTCTAAGAACAACAATTCAATCCAATTTACTATTTGAATTGAGTGGAATGTTTGAATAGATTGACATAGATTTCATGGAAGTCCCAGTTTAAGATGTAACTCATTTAAGATCTATATGTTCTGTTTTAACTCTGTTTGAGAAGTTTTAAAATTATAAATGAACATTTGTTTATTGCCTTCTTCCTAGCTTTCCTAATTCTAAACTTATAATTGCAGCCAGTCAGATGATGATTCTGGGTCAGCATCTGGATCTGGATCTGGTTCAAGTTCTGGAAGCAGTAGCAATGGAAGTAGCAGCCGGTCAGGAAGCAGTGATTCAGATTCTGCGTCAGAGTCTGGCAGTCAATCAGAATCAGAATCTGACACATCCAAGGAAAAGAAAGTCCAAGCTAAACATCCAAAGGTTGATGGAGCTGAGGTAAAATGAATGAATTATTTATAATTGACACTATTTTAAATTGATACTGTATTAACTGAGCGTATGAAACAAAACTGGAAATTTAATAGTTACTTTGTTTTAAAATACACTGCAATGCTGGAGAAAGTAATTGATAAAAGCATTGCACTACATTATTTATTTATAGCTGTCCATTTTAAGTACATAATTCAAGGGGTGAATAGTACACCGTGTGCACAATTATTAGGCAACTGAGTATTTTGACTGTATCACTATTTTTATGCATATTTTCCACCTCCAAGCTGTATAAACTTGAATGCTAAAGATATAAGCATATCAGGTGATGTGTTTTTGTGTAATGAGGAAGGGTGTGGCCTAAGGAGATCANAACTTATGGCATGAGTGCCAGAGGTGGCACGCAGAGCCCTTTCTGTGGGCACGCGAGCCATCGCCCCAGATTGGCTCTGCTGTGCATGCAGGCGTGCTTCCCATTGGCCAGCTGGTCTTCAGGTCTCTGCTGCGCATGCACAGGGGCAGATGCATGTTGGGGGCACATGCACAGGGGTCAGGGCACACGCGCAGGGATGCATGCATGCATAGGGATGCGGATGCATGCGTGAGGGTGAGGCACATGCACAGGCGCATGCACATTGCATTTTGAGGATGTACACGCATGCTTTGGGCATTCAGTGCTGAAAAGGTTAGCCATCACTGCCCTATATCAAGGTATGTATAATTAGTAGGCATCTTCTTTTCCTGAGGCAAAATGGGCCAAAAAAGAGATTTAACTGACCCTAAAAAGTCAAAAGTTGTATAAAGTATTTCAGAGGGATACAGTACTCTTGAAATTGCTAAGACATTGGGGTGTGATCACAGAACCGTCAAACGTTTTGTTGCAAATAGTCCACAGGGTCACAACAAATGTATCGAGAAAAAAAGATGCATATTAACTGCCAAAGATTTGAGAAGAATCAAATGCGAAGCTACCAGGAATCCATTATCCTCCAGTTCTGTCATATTCCAGAACTGCAACCTACATGGAGTGCCCAGAAGTACAAGGTGTTCAGTGCTCAGAGACATGGCCAAGGTAAGGAAGGATGAAACCCGACCACCACTGAACAAGACACATAAGTTGAAATGGCAACACAGGCCAAGAAATAACTGAAGACAGATTTTACAAAGGTTTTATGGACTGATGAGATGGGAGTGACTTGATGGAACAGGTGGATGGGCCTGTTGCTGGATCAGTAATGGGCACAGAGCTCCACTTCGACTCAGACGCCAGCAAGGTAGAGGTAGGGTACTGGTATGGGCTGGGATTATTAGAGATGAGCTAGTTGGACCTTTTCGGGTTGAAGATGGACTCAAAATCAACTCCCAAACCTACTGCCAGTTTTTAGAAGACAGTTTCTTCAAGCAGTGGTACAGGAAAACGTCTGCATCTTTCAAGAAGACCATGATTTTTATGCAGAACAATATTCCATTGCATTCATCAAAGTACTCCATTGCATGGCTAACCAGTAAAGGCCTTAAAGATGAAAGAATAANTTGAGAACTTATGGGCCTTTCCTAAATTGGAGATTTACTGTGAAGGAAAACAGTACATCTCTCTGAACAGTGTCTGGGAGGCTGTGGTTGCTGCTGCACAAAAAGTTGATTGTCAACAGATCAAGAAACTGACAGACTCCATGAATGGAAGGCTTATGACTGTTACTAAAAAGAAGGGTGGCTATTTTGGTCACGGATTTTTTTTTTTGAACTTTCAGAAATGTTTATTTGTAAATTTTGAGTTTGTTTATTATTCTCACTTTAACAGATGCAAATAAATGGGTGAGATGGGCAAATTTTTGTTTTTCATTTAGTTGCATAATAATTCTGCACACTAATAGTTGCCTAATAATTGTGCACACATAGATATTCTAAGGAAGCCAAAAACTCACTTTTACTTTCTTAAATATTCAAGTTTGAGGTTTATTAACATTTTGGATTAACCAAGAGCACTGTAATTGTTCAATAATAAAATTAATCCTCCAAAATACAACTTGCCTAATAATTGTGCACAGAGTGTATATATAAAAAAAATATAACAACCCAGAATCAATTAAAATAATACAGTATGAGGAGGCAAAAACTTGAAATGTCCTGACCCTGTAGCGTCTGGTGAAATGGGCATAAGTCCTCAGAGATGGACAGTCGCACAAATAACCTGGCTGTGCCAAATAGACCTTTAAAGATAATAATCAGCAAATTGAATTATACCCAGAAGCATACTGGAAGCTAATGCAGATCACACATTGGTGCTTTTACTGGCAAATTTTGTAGCTTCTGAGTGTCCATGTGTTACTACATTCTGCACTGGTTGAAGCTTCTGAGTGCTCTTCAAGAACAACCCTATGGTAAAATGCATTTCAGTAACTCAGTCACGAAGTGATTAAGGTGTGAATGACAGCAGAGCCTCCCAGTCTAGTAAAGGGTGCAATATACTGTACGTACAAAACAAATCTATACAAAATCTCTCCAGGAAGACCCCCAGGTTGCACACCAATTCTGGCAGAATGTTACCTATCAAATATAAAAGATGAGGAATCACCAGACGAGGGAGCCCCAAGGTTTTGTTTTAACTCGGGTTGAACTTGAATGAACTAAGGTTAACTTGTTCCCTCCCATTGCAGACTAGCCTCAAACTACTAAGTAAAAAACTTGACAATATAACTTGTGACAAAAATGAATATAAAGCTGAGAATTGTCAGCATATTGATGGTTTTTCATTTGAGGGATAACTTCAGGGGTTTTATGTAGATTTTAAATAGGAGCAGAAGGGACTTTAAAGCACCCTAGAAAATAATCCATCCAGCTTTCTTGAGGTTACCCACAAATACAGCCAATGCTTTCTTGATATTATAACCTGGCCTTAATCCCAACTGAAAATGGTCCAGGTCCACTTCCTCTAGAGTACCCATAATATATTACCTCCTCTCCAAAGCTTCCTAAAAGAGAAGCTTGGAATCTGACAAAAATTATCCAATACAGATCGACTGAAAGATAGTTTTTTAACAAGCTAATGAACCATTCAGACAGACCCTGCCTCTCTCAAAGAAGCATTCACTAAACAAGAACACAATTACATGCCATCTCCTAGCTGGTCTTGATGAACCATGAGGGACATGAAGGACATGAATTTTAAAAACAAGTGATAGAGTTCAGGTCCAAGGACCCTGTCTATTTCCTCAGGCATAACTGGGTGAAACTCTTCCTGATAAGCTGCCAAGACCATGCCTCAGATACTTCTATAAAACCTGCCCATCTAATGCCAAATGGAGAAGGATCTGAGCAACTTTGACTGATTCTTAAAATAGTTCTCAAAGTTACCCTGCAAGACTTCTCCAATCTCTCCTTTCCCCATGAGAGATTTGATCACTTGAAATACTGTTATAACATAATAAATATATTGAATGAACCCTCTTTAATGTTATTTGTTCCTAGACAAGAAAGAGAAAAAAGTTGATGTAGAATTACCTAATTTGTTTACTTGCATTTAACAAGCCCATGATTAAAACTTTCTGGTGGAAATAGCTTTTGTGAAATTTTGTTTAAAAAATAGACATAATATGTGTGGCACAAGAAAGATGGCCTATTGGAAGTATTTTAACAATAACTTGGTTTTGTTTCAGTGCTTAGTAGCTGTTGAAGTCACAGCATTAAGATTTATTTGCTTTTAAACAAACACAACATCAATTTTACCACTCATTTTGAGCTTCAAAAATTTTACATAGATTTTTTTGTATATAGATTACTGACAAAAGTAATAAAAATTAAGCTGTGGGAATTATTTTGTAATAGAGACTTTAGTTGAGCATACCTGATAATACTATGGGAGGTGTTTTTTAAAAGTAGATAACTTTTTAAAATAAACATTGAAGAATTATTTGAATGAGGTGAATGTTATGGTAATTGTTTACTGTAGATTTCTGTTTGCTTTCATTCAGAAGCTCATATGTTGCTGTTTTACTGAATGTATTTTTATATTCCTTTTTTACAAATGAATTCATATAAAAATGTTCAAATGTTGTTTGTTTATATTAAAGTTCTATATAATAAAACAGTGGGAATGAAAATATAAAAGCAGTCTGGTTCTAGAGCAGCTTTACTCAGTAAATATCCAGTTAAATAATTATGTCTTGAAGTAGATTTTAGAACAAGATAATGTAAAGATCACTGGAGTGATCCTTAGGAGACCATTTTCATAAAGGAATTAATTTGCTAAAAAGATCCTACTTCTAATTTCTAAACTATGAATTGGCACCAGAAGTAGGATATTGCCATATAAATTTAGCATGCAATTTCGTGTGCCACTGAGGATGGGTGGTTGGATATTGATAATTGTATTAATAATACATATGAAATCATTTATCTGTAACACTTTATAGTGCAAAAGTATTAGTTATAGAAGCTACAAATGTTTCATTGCTGCATCTAGGCTGAAGCCAGATTAACATTGATCTTAGAAAATCATATTTTTATAAGCATTCTTGTAGTTGCTAGCTACTACCCTAGTGGTCTAAAAAAGGATAGCAATTTGAAAAGGGCATCTTTCAAAGAAGTAGAAATAAGTCTCTTCCATAAAAAGGTATTAACCACTCCCTTGAACAATTTGGTTAAACACACTTAGATTTATATACTATAATAAGTCACCTACCTGTTCTTAATATCCATAAATATTTTCCCACTTTCGCAGATTGCAGTAACTTAAATAGATTCCATAAATTCTGATTAGATAATATCCCTTTAAATTCAGTAGGTTCCTCTAATTGTGTGGAGTGGATGCAAGTAGTGTTTTACAATAACTAATCTGTCAGTCAACCTAAATTTTAGGATTAGCCCCAAAGCAGTCCACTTGCTACCCAGAGAGCACTGTTTATTGAAGATGGTAGAGAAATGGGCCCTCCACATAGTAAGCACGTTTGTCCTTTATTATTTTTGTTAGGTTATTTTCACTGTAGGAATGATACTGCTACCTACATTCTAGCTATATGCTGATTTACTTCATTGCCTAATGTTACTCAGTAAAGTTAGAAATAATTTGGGCTCTGTCTAACCAGAAAATTCATTAAGAAATAATATTAGTAACTGCTGCCATTGTCTTACCATTCTGTAATGTTTTTATATGTATCCCACTTCAGTTTTGGAAATCAAATCCAAGCATTCTCGCTGTACAGAGGTCTGCAATGCTCAGGAAACAGCAACAGCAGTCAAAAGCAGCATCCATAAATAGTGGATCAGAAGAGGTAAATAATCATGATCGAATCACATTTTTTTTAAACAGTTCAATATTTAAAGAAAAAATGGAATGATTCTCATTAAAGAAAAGTTACATTTCAGATTTATGACTAGAAGCTGTTTAGATAATAATTGTTTCCTTAACTTGGAATCGCACTGCATCTTTAAAACTGCTTAGCAAATCTATTCATTATTTTGATTAATATGCTTTAATCATTGTATAAAAGAGAGTTAAAGTCATTGACAGCACAATTTTAGGGACTTTGATCCAGTTGTCTTTTAATGGATCTTTATAGTTGGTTTTCTTTATTTCTGATCGTAGCCTACAGTTCCTTGGGTAGTTGGAGTAACTGTATATAAATTTGTCAGGCAGAACATACACTTAATGAATTATTATTAAATTAATAAGATGATAATAAAGTTCATACGTATTTCTTACTGTTTAGGAATCATCAAGTAGTGAGGATTCTGGAGATGACTCATCCAATGAAATCAACAGGAAGAAACATAAAGAGTAGGAAATAAAAAAAATTGCTTTATAAAAGTTGCTTCATTTACTTTATGTCTACTAATGCAAGTTTATTTTCAGAGATTTGTTTCTTATCCAAGGAATAATATTCTTATAATTCTTCATTGATTTTGTATCTTATATAATCATGTCAGGATTTGCATGGAAACATTCTAATGAGAGAACTTCAGGCAACTACAACAGAACTAAAGTGTGATTGACTAGTTTATGTTCCTTTTCAATAAGTTAGAGTAGTGTTGTCTCTCCCACCTCTTGATTTTAAATCTAAAAAGTATAGATTTTCTTACAGTCATATTTAAGAAATGTTGAGAAATACTTGGTGCATAATGCAATATGAAGGAGCTCTACCTCTCTCAGCTTGAGAATATAATAAGAGACTGTTTAGTTTGCAGGTAATTTAGTATAAGAAATACATTTTAAATTATACCAAAACTGCTTTATTTCTGAGATGTTCAAAGTAATACTAGAAATCATTATAAATGCAGGAATGAACCATTGCCTCAAATTCAGGACAAATGCTGACACTAGTGATTCTTCCTGGAGATAAAAAAATATTTATTGTAGTTAGTATCTTGTATATCTTTGGCACCTTAAAAATCCATTAATATGAATAAGAATTATAGAAGAATACAGCTATTTTGTTAAGCAACCTGTCTTTTTTGGTTCTATTTTTTAAAAATCTACTGTATTTATTATCTTTACAGTACGGCAAAGAGCTTGCAAAGAAATAGATTTTTTTCATATTTTTTCTATTTTTTCCTTTTTTCTTTCCTCATCCACACACCATAATCTCAAAAATATAAATTAACAACTTCTCAACAGTATATATTATGTGGATACCACTTTTTCCTAGACTTAACATTGTCAATGTGGCAGTTATCAATGTAAGGAATTAGTTAATGCTTTATGTTATTGTTTTTAAATTAAATTAATATTTAGATTAAATATTGTCATGTGAAAATTTGAAAAGTTATATGAAGCTGAAATACCCACAAAACTATTTTAATTGTTCATTTTAGTTTACTTAAAATCATGTTTATATTTCAAACTTTTTACATACTTCTGTAAATCTTTTATAATAAATTTTCTGCTAAGTACACTATTGCTCCAAAATATGGTGGATAGCAATAATATTTTTGTGAAATACAATACTGATAACGTTTTTGTTAATTTTTGAACAAAATGAGAATATATAGTTAAATATTTTTTCTGTAATTTTAACCTGAATAGTGAAGATTGGCAAATGTCTGGATCAGGATCTATTTCGGGAACAGTTTCAGATTCTGATATGGAAGAGAGCAGAGATAAAAGTAGTTGTGAAGAGAGTGAATCTGATTATGAACCAAAAAATAAAGTCAAAAGCAGAAAGCCTCCAAGCAGGTAGGTAATACCGCTTTAGAAAATAAAAGTTAATATGCATATCTTTCCTTTGAAAAATCTTTTGAGGTACAAATTTGATAAATTGCTATCTAAATATTCACTCAGTAAATTATCTCTCCATGTGCTAAAAAGCTGGACTTTGAAAAGAAAGATTTAAGCCTTAGATAAGCAAAGTTCTAATATCAAATGAAAATCTCAGTTTTCAGAAGAACCAAAGTACAATTTTGGATTGATAACAACTTGAACAGAACATGTGCTGTAATAGAAATGAGTGCATGTTGCCACAAGTCTCCACTGAGTTTGATATCAACTGCATTAGTCAAATTACCAACTGGTTATCTCAAATGGGATATCTCAGAGATTTTATGGATAGTTTAATCTGTGTTAAAGAGAATTAACTTTTGTGTTTATTGCTAAACCTAAAGACCGTGAGCTGTTACTTCATCCTATTCATCTGTCATAAAAGGAGGCAGAAGTCTGTATCTTAACAAAGTGTTCCCTTAGTTTTCACAACCTAGTAGTACTATGAATCTAGGCTTTCGCTTAATGAACTTTTGAGCATGCATTTCTGATAATTTTCTAGATGTTAATGCTGAGTAGCCATCCAAATTGCTTACATGACATTTTCTTAATTGAATTTGCTTTTGTGCACCATAGTGTATTTTTTTAAAGTCAGGATAATGTTTTTGGTTCCAAATGATAGTTGATATATTAATCTAACATTCCAGGGAGCACATGGAACATCATAGTTGAGATTCCAGCTGCTTTTTTTCATAATAAATGCTATAGAGAAATCCAGTGTTTGGATCACTTTGATAGGTAGGTTGTCCATTATTCAGCATTCAAACTACATTCCTCATTTATTTCAGTAGTGCACTATGTCCTGTTCCATATGCAAATAAATGGGCTGAAATTATTGTAGAGGAAGAAAAAAAATATGAACAGATACTAGAGCAGTGAAGTTGCTTTGTTTTAATACTTTACAGTTTTCAAGCTTTTATTCAAGAAGTTTACAAAAAATCTCAGTATTTGTACAGCCCACAGTTTTCTAAGAATACTCATCAGTCATTTTTTCCAGGCATTGACTCAATAATGTTTTGAAAGACTTATTTTTCTGTTATTCTTTATTATTTAAGAATAAAACAAAAAAGTGGAAAGAAAACTGCAGTGCAGAAAAAAAGACAACTTGACTCATCATCATCATCATCAGATGATGATGATGATTATGATAAAAGAGGTTCTCGCCGCCAGGCAACAGTAAACGTTAGTTATAAAGAAGCTGAAGAAGCAAAGACGGATTCAGATGATCTCCTAGAAGTCTGTGGAGAGGATGTTCCACAGCCTGAAGAAGATGAATTTGAAACAATTGAAAAATTTATGGATAGTCGCATTGGACGAAAAGGAGGTAATCTTTAATTTACATTAGAAAAATATATTCATAATTGTTACAGTTTTGTTTTGTTTTTATTGCAGTGTACATTGAATGGCTATAGGCTACTTCAGGGCCATATGGCTTGAGGTATCTTAAAATATTGTTAAATACATATTTTCTGTATAAAAATAACAGAAAATATATGTTCATGTAAAAGATTTGATAGTTTACTAATTTTATTGATAAAAGAACTTATTCTCTTTAGCTGACTTTAGACATTATTTGTATACTGCATGGTATACAGGTAGTCCTTAATTTTCAACTGGTATTCGTTTAGTGACCTTTAAAGTTACAGTGGCACTGAAAAAAGAGACTTACAATTTTTCACACTTATGATCATTGCAGCATCCTGTGGTCATATGATCAAAATTTGAACATTTGGCAACTGGTATGTATTTATGACAGTTTCAGTGTTCCAGGGTCATTTGATCACCTTGTGCAACTTCCTGACAAAATCTTTGTCTTTACTCTTTCCATTCTTGGGGTGTGTAGGGGGAAGGAAAAAAAAACAGGTCAGGTATAGGAGAGATGATTACTTGTCCCCTCCCCCCTTGTTTAAGCATTTTTTCCTCTCTACAAGGGAAGAAAAAAAGAACCCAAATGATTTCTATGAAATCCCTCTTGGTTTTTTTTTTCTTCCTCTCCCTCTTGCAGAATGGAAAGATTTTGGAATAATGGATCACACGCAAGTAAGCAAGCATACAATGAGGAATACAATTGGCAGTTTGAGTAGTGCACGTGCAGTTCTCTGCCCTGAGCCTATTCATGGCTGCTGCCTTTCAGTGTGTTGTTTTTGTTGTTGTTGTGTGCCTATTTACTTTCTTGTAACCCCTTCCTCTGCAACCTTTCAGTTCTGCAAATGGTTGGGGGGGAGAGAAAAATAATATCCAGGCAAAAATATTGTGTATTAACTGTGACGGTGATCATGTGGTTCGGACAGTGCAAAGGGCATAAACCTGGGTCATAACATTTTTCTCAGCAGTATTATAACTTTGAACAGTTGCTGAACAAGACAGTCAGTAAGCGAGATCTACCTGTATGCTAGTGATTGCCCATCATAAAGAGGAAACTTCAGCTAATCAGCATCTCTAGCCCAAGTTCCTGAGTCTAACTTGGTATCTTACGGCAATCACTACATTTTGTTATGAATTGGTTGAAATCACATTAGTCAATTCTTTGGCAGAATATTATTTCTGTGAAACTTTTAATTTGACAACATTGCATCACATTATTGCACTAAGTGTCTAGAGAAGTTTGTATCTTAAAACCATCTGATATTTTATATTCCATCTAAAAATTGTATAGGATTGCAATTTTTAAAAAACTATGACTATTTTTCTCAGCAACTGGTGCTACAACCACTATCTATGCAGTTGAAGCTGATGGAGATCCAAATGCAGGATATGATAAATCAAAAGAATCTGGTGATATGCAGTATTTGATTAAATGGAAAGGTTGGTCCCATATTCATAATACCTGGGAAACTGAAGAAACTCTAAAGCAGCAGAATGTTAGAGGAATGAAGAAACTGGACAACTATAAGAAGAAGGATCAGGAAACAAAGCGTTGGTGAGTGTTTGCAAATTTTTATAACATATTCTTAACATTATGTATAATATTTTCATGATATATAAGGCAAATGTCATTAAATAATTTACATTTTCTAATTCAAGGTATGTCAGTACTCTTGATCGCCAAATTCAGGGTATACTCTTTGGTTTAGTAGAAGAATAAATAGATTTTATTTGAATGTAAAATCTTTAATAATACAGGTAGCCATCAACTTATGACCCCAATTGAAACCAGAATTTTTGTTGCTAAGTAAGGCAGTTGTCAAATAAGTTGCACCTGAATTTATGATTTTTTTGCCAATTTGTTAAGTGAATTACACAATCTAACTGAATCTGCTTTTCCCCATTGATTTTATGTTTTGAAAGCCGACTAGGCCATATATATAATCACTTCCTAAACAGTGATTATATGGCCACAGTACACTGCAACTGTTGTAAATGCATGCTGACTGACCAATCATAAGTCATTTTGTCAGTGCCATTGTGTGTATGCCTGAGAAGGAGGAGAAGAATTGCCGAACTTTTCTTCCTCCCTTTGCAGCGTGAAGGCAGCCACAGCAGCCTATCCCTTTAAGGTATTTCGACGCGGGTGGGTGAGGGGGGACCATAAAGGGCATAGCCAGGCAGCAGGAGCTGCCTTCCAAGCAGCTCCGCTGCGAAGGAAGGAAGAAAAGTTTGGCAACTCTTCTCCTTCTTGGGTAAAGTGTGCACACACAGTGCCGGGAGGATCTTCTGCAAGGAGATGACATGTGGGCAAGTCCGTCCAGTACCGTGAGATATGTGCATGGCGCGCTCTGTGTGTATGAGGCCAAGAAGGAGGAGGGAAGCAGCTAGGTTGAATGCTGTTAGCGTGGCTGAAGAGAGAAACCTCCCGAGCCTCAGGAAGCAGCTGTCAGTGATGCCCTCAGGTGAAGATGTTGGGAGCAGGGAGGCTTGACCCCCTTCAGGAGCCATGAAGCACTTGCCGCCCCTCTGACATCCGCCAAGTCTCCTCCCACCGTGCTTCTCTTCCTCCTCACCAGAAGTGTTCTTTTTTGGGGAGACTGCGGGATTGCCCCACCTTCCTACCAGCCATCTGGTCTTCAGTACTGGCTTGTCAGATTCTCACCACCAGTCCAGAGGTTCCTTTCCCCCCTCCCACGGACAAAGAGAGGGAGAGGGAGGAAGGGAGGGAAAGAGAGAAGAGGGGGAGAGGGAGGGAGGGAAAGAGAGACAGACGGGAGAGAGAGGGAAAGAGAAGAGACAGCGAGAGGGAGGGAGGGAAAGAGGGAGAGATAACTGTAAAAAAAATAGAAAAACGGCTCTTTGAGTGTTTAAGGTTGCAGGCCCTGGATTAGGAAAAACCATGGTCATTAAGTGAACCTTGTGGTCATTAAGCAAACACTGGTTAAACAAGTCCAATTTACCCAATGGGCATTTTTAACCAGAAACCAGAAGGAATTGTTGGAAACTGGCAAAGAACATTGAAAACCTCAGTCACATGACTGTGGGATGTTGTAACTGGTCATAACATAAATGTGTGTGTGTGTGCGTGTCAAAATTCCAAAAACAGGTCAAGTAGCTCTGGGGAGGTCAGTTGTAAATTAGAACACTTGCTAAGCAACCGGCCATTAAGCGAGGACCAATTGTAATTTGGTTTGCCAATCACCTGGCCATGCCCACCCAGTCACATGACCATCAAGCCATGACCACCAGCTAAGCCACGCCCACAGAACTGGTTGTTAANGTTAAAAAAATTGAATCCCACCCCTGGCTAAGTTATATGTTGGTTAAAAGATTCATTTTATAAAAATGAGGTGATTTCAGTCTATAGCAAGATGGTGTCTTGTTTTTAACTATATGAAAAAAAATCAATATAACTTAGTTCTGGCTCTATTATGTATATGTCATTAAAATGTGACTAAAGTTCCAATTATGGGTGTACTTGAAATAGAAAATCCTTTTAAAAACACTGACAGCAAATCATGGATTCCATAAATTCTGCTTAAAGCGTTGTTGGATCAACCTGAATTCAGCAGAAACAAAACTCCAGACATTTTAGTTTCAGGGCTTTTTAGATTTTTTTTAATCCCACTTTATTAGTTTTATAAATAGCTCAGGGTGGTGAATACTCCTTCCTTCTCCTATTTACTCTAGTCTAGAACAACAACCCTGTGAGATGAGAGAGAATGACTAGTCCAAAGTCACCCAGCTAGCTTTCATTCCTGAGATTGGACTAGAACTCACAGGCTCCTGGTTTATGGCCTGGTGCTATAACCAATCAACTAAACTGTTCTAAACCAAAATGTTTTAGCTGAAACAAAATCGAGAGGGAATCTGAAATTATTTTATAGGGCAAGTAAGTCAAGACTTGTGAATGTCGCCCCACTTTCTTCCAAGTGGAGCCGACCCAACTTATCTTCCCAGTACCTGCTCTCCCCTTTCAGCCACTGTCAATCCATGTTTGACCAGTCTGACCACCCATTTTCATAGAACTTTGCCTCTCGCTTTTCCCCTGCCCCAATTTAACCACCATTGCCAGTGTATTAGCCTCTGTGCATATTTTAAATTATGAAACTGATTACTAGCAATAAGTGACAGGTTCGCAGCATGCCTACTCCACCAGCTTCTGTTCTATAATCTTCGTAATGCTTCCTTTCTCTTAGCTATGGCTGCTAATGCTGTTTCAAAGAAATTCCTTAGCTGTGGTATTTCCATATTCTTATCCACACATTCTGCTTGATATATTGTGGTATTTTGATCCATATCTAGACCCATGCAATCCTATTTCATTTTCGTTACAAACAAGGTATAGGGTAGTTGTTCCATGCACAGAACAATTTGAGTATGGAATATTTTGTACGTTGTTACTTCCAATCTTTACTCCTAGCTAGGATCTAAATACCTTGGTATCGACTGAATGTTTTTCCTATGTCCTCACTTTCCTGAGACTAAGCTTCATATGAACTAAGGAAAAGATTAATCTTAGGCCATGAAGTACATGTCAACAAGTCCTAAAGTGACTTAGCTAGCTTTCTCTTTTTCTTGTTATTCTTTTTTATAATATTTGTTTCTTTTATTATTTATATCTAATAATATAATTGATAAAAGATTATTTAATATAATCTTCATTTATATCTATTAGCTAATGAATTTTCATAGCTAATCCAAACCAAATGTTATGTTAACATTTAAAAGATACAATGAAAATATTTTTTTAAAAAGGAGTAGCAATCAACTAATTAAAAAAAATGAAATAATAAATCAACCCTCCCTGAAAATGGATGCTAGGAGGTCAAACTAGGTTTGAAGGTTTGTGAAATCAAACTGTCTTTCAATAGAATAGAATAGAATAGAATAG
>AZIM01000440.1:349624-381589 GCA_000516915.1 Ophiophagus hannah | reverse complement strand
ATGGGAGGGTTTCTTCTAAAGTCTACCACCATNNNTACAGTTTTGAGTGTGTTCAGTTCCAGATTATTCCGGTTACATCATGACGCAAGTTGTATAACCTCCTGTCTTCTTAAGATCTTCTTAAAACCATGCGTGACAGTTTTACAGACCTCCTGTATAATTATAAACCATTTTTAGTATCTTGTCAGAAAGATAATACCTAAATGCATTAGATAATAATCTTCCATATTAACCCAAATCTTTGTCTACATATTTAAGAAAGAGTTTTTGGGATTGTGCAGGATAGCATTGGGAACTCAAGAAGCCTTTTTAGGACCCAAACATTGAAAGTCACAACTCTGTAAAAGTCATGAATGGGGTGGTTGTCATTCATTAGATAGAGTATTTTCTTGTAACCCCTTCCTCTGCAACCTTTCAGTACCTTGAAATCAGTATCAATTTTTTTTAATAATGTCACTAACTGCATATTTTCTTTCCAGGCTGAAAAATGCTTCTCCAGAAGATGTAGAATATTATAACTGTCAGCAAGAGCTTACAGATGACTTGCATAAGCAGTATCAAATTGTAGAAAGAATTATTGGTAGGTGATATGACTTGAAATTTGAAATATACATGATTCATATATATTTAAATTCATAATATTTCTATAAAACATTATTTTAATGCATTTTATTTATTAGCTTTTAGGCTTAAATCCATTGTAATCACAGTGACTCTGTTAAAAATTATTTATAGCCTGTTTTTTTCTGAAAATAGACAAATTAAATTTAAACAATCCTGTTGAATTTGTTAATGCAATAATAGTAGAGAAGTATAATTACTTCTCCACTCTGTCATAGTGTAAGCTTAAACAAGTTCTTATTCATTTTGATAACCTGTATTTAATTACACTCCTCTTTAGTGTTTGTCAAATCAAAAATTTATTGGATTGTTGACCAGGAGGAGGCAATGCAGGAACAATCCTATCAATTGCCAATATCAACTCCTTATTCGAGGGGTGTCAAACTTGATTTCTTTGACAGCTGGATCAGCATTGTAGTTTTCCTCTGCAGGCCAGCAGCAGGGCGGGGGGAGGTGGCAGGGGCCAGGACGGATACTTCCTGCTCCCATTTTTTGGCTGGTTTTCAGCCCGGTTTTGGCCAGCAGAGTGCTACAGGAGGCTAAAGGGTGAAAACGAGGCACAGGGTGCCGCATGCAGCCCATTTTAGCCACCAGAGGCACCGTGGTCCGGTCCCTTGATATTTCCAGGCTTGCCCCATGGGCCTTGAGTTTGACACCCCTGCCTTATTCCATAGACAGACCAAGTATCCTACAGAATGTACATCAGGGCTTCGGGAAAATCTTCAGGAAGTGCCCTATGAAATTAGTTATTTAGGATAGTGGTTGTAATAGTCCCATCCTCACATTATCTGTGGAGGACTGTCTCTGATCTTATGTAGTCTTCTAGACAATAACTGCTCATCCTCTTCCTTCCCTACTATGGGTTACATCTAATGTCTGAAATGGTACAAGGTTTCCTGCTTGAGCAGGAGGCTGGACTAGAAGACCTGCAAGGTCCCTTGCAGCTCTATTCTGATTCTGATTCTAATGCATAATTGATACACAGATTGGCATATCTCCAAGAGGAACTCACTCCCTTTCTCTTCTACATGTATCTCAGTAATACTTGCCTAATCCATCTGCTGATCCAAGACCAAAATTTGAATGAGAAAGGTTATATTATGGAGAAACTGGCATTCAGTAGCAAATGTTTGAGCTCATAGTATAGCAGTGTCCCACTGGAGGGTGGGAGAGTGGAGGAATTGAAGTAGGGCAGCTCATCCCCTGTCTGTTCTCATATTACTATTTTGATACTATCCTTTCCTCATACTCCCTTCCACTTCCCATTCTGATAATTAATGGAGTTGATTATTTACTTCCTTCCTTATATCTTTCCAGCCTCAGCTAACCCTTTCTCCCTGTGGCTTTTCCTTCTCTCTGAATGGAGTGCCCCCCTTTGTGGAGAGCATTCTACCATCCTTGACATACCTTCACCTCTTGGAGGGTAATTTGCACTGTATTGCTTCTACAACTGACATAAGTCTGATCCACCCAATTTCTTCCTACTTCTGAATTAGTTTAAACTATTTGGTTTTTTACCTTTCCCTTAGAAGCCTACATGCACTTCACTTTTGGTGTTTGGGGGAGAAAAGGACTCTCCGTAGACCCCTTTTTTGTGAGCTACTGTAGGATTCAACTTTCTTCCCCCACCTATTTAGCATCCACGTGAAACCACTGGGTGAGATCATCCAACAATTTCCTTTCCCATGTACCTTCCGCTGAAGTTGTCTCTAGCTTTCCCAGGCTTAATCTTCTGGCTGCCTCCTCAGCTTGCATTCTTGTTTTGTTCCTTTTTCATTCAGTCCAATTCCTTCTCTGGTGCGATTTCAGCTTTTTAACTCTTATTCACAGATCCCCAACCAATTAACCATTCTCTCAAAACATTTGTCACTTTTTCAGTCTTTTTTCTTTTTGCAAATCTTTCCTTGTTAAACAATTATATCCACTCAAACTCAGATGTTATTAACGAAATCGTATTTTAATCAGATTTTGTATACAATCTGTTCTTCATGATTTATTATTTAAGTGAACAGTGGTAATATTGCTTTTCATTTTTATGCTTATTTTCTATAGCCCATTCTAATCAGAAGTCAGCAGCAGGTTATCCAGATTATTATTGTAAATGGCAAGGTCTCCCTTACTCAGAGTGCAGCTGGGAAGATGGAGCTCTCATTGCAAAAAAGTTCCAGTCACGCATTGATGAATACTTCAGTAGAAATCAGTCAAAGACCACTCCATTTAAAGATTGTAAGGTAGGTAAAATTTAAATTATTTTAGTAAATGTATCATATTCAGCATTTAAAATACAGGTGTTTTTATTATGCAGATGGGATTCCATAAATACAGGCAGGTATAAATCAAATAAATATGAGTTGAGTGGCCCTCAGTATAAACAAACATATCACATCGTAAGTGGTGATTCAGTCAAGGTTGCCTTTCTCAGAAACATCTAGGACTATGCCAATACAGAAACTGCCTTTGATTTCAAGTATGAAACAAATCTTTCTTCCTGAGAGTGTTACAAATTGGGATAGCTATTCAATCCACAGTAAACTATGGCAACTCAAAAGACGCCCCTGAACCCTTGTTTTCAGTCGTGGATCACAAGATTGGCATTCCATGATGACAGCTTCTGGTTAACCAACTTATGGAAAAACTATCAAGAGGGAGACTGTTTAAAATATTTTTGAAAACATAAAAATATAATCGTAACAATGGAATCATTTAAATTCTGTGAAGAAAACTTGAAAAATGACATGTTTCATCAATATTATCTTTGTACCTTCAATAGGCAGGCTAATTTATTTATATAACCAAGCAATCAGTTAAATAGGAAAATAAGCAGGAATATTAGGTATTAGTATTAAATTGCTTCAGCTACTGAGTCTCCATTCTTAGAGGGTCTCATAGCATGTTGTGTCATACACAGTAAGCTGCTATTTTTGCAGCCATATGAAGAGCAGGTACTGTAAATGTCATTCAATTAGATGAATTATTTCTGAAGTGTAAGCTGAGACAATAGGGGGAGGTTGATCTAACATTGAATTGTCCCTCCATACCAGTGGTGGGATTCAAATACTTTTACCACTGGTTCGGTGGGTGTGGCTTGGTGAGCGTGCTTTGTGCACATGCACACACTTTGCATGCATGTGTCAAACACATACTTTGCGCAGGCGCAGAGGTGTTCCAACTCACCTCCTGCAAGCCTGCACTCTTCCGGTCACTTTAGCAGTTTCCGCAGAGCACTGTTCTGTGCCGCGCAACGCAGCTGTGCTTCAAAAGCAAAAGATAAAGGTGAGTATGGGAGCCCGGGCAGGTGGGTGGGCCCAACAGCAGATCAGCAGAGGCTTGGCAGAACCGGGCCAAACCGGTAGCATACCATCACTGCTCCATACTTGTGGAAATGATTGTAACAATTTTACAAGTGTCTGTAAGGTACTGATGGCAATCTCAGTGCCTGGTGAAAAGATGTTTATTCTTTTCAGATTAAGGCTCTTTCTGTACAATCAGGTGCAATTTGTGGACAGGGACAAGGTATCTTTTGGCTTATAGCCTGCCTGTAATATTCCCAACTGATAAATTGGTTGTGTAATCATAGCTATGGCCTAGAATATAAGAGTAGGAAATTGCTCTCTCTGGTGATCTTTAGCCTCGGCCAATGAATTTCTGACAGAGAGAAAGGGACTTTACTCTGATAGGTGGAAGAACCTTTGGCTGAGGCCAGAGGTTCTCAACACTCATGTGCTTGCACCATTGCTGCCATAAGATAGTAATATCTTTTAAAAAGTCTTTTTTTTACATTAGTCATTCTTTGTCTCCTATAACCAGTAGAACTTTATTTAATGCACTGTCTCATTATCTTTCATCCTTTTAATGCTTTATTATTTCTGCTACTCATAGCTGTTTTTGAATTGGCATTTGTATTGGGGGAAATAGAGTAGATTGACTGTAGTAGCCCTAAATTAATGTGGGGGAGTGAAGTTACCCTGCATTTAAAAGAAAAACACAGCAGTCCTATCACCTATCATATGTGCAGCTTCTAATTCCTCCAAGCCAAGAAGTTGTCTTCCTGGGGAAGGGGCTTGAAGGGATATGTCCTAAAGAGGTTTAATTGAAAAGCAAAATATTAGGAGGATGAAATTTGTCTTCCTTTTAACAGGTTCCCATTCAAGCTCATTGGCTTGAAAATTAAAAAAGAAAACTGAAGAGCTGCATGCTTGAATTAGTTGGGTCTGTTGACTGCCTTAGAACCAGATAATTTTAAATGATTAGCAGCTGTAAATCATAATCTAGTTTCAGATCCTTTGTAGCAGTCCTGGTCCCAATTTCTCAGCAAAGTGTAATCAGAAGATGTTTTTTCATTGTGCCATGTGTTTAAATACCTGCCTGTTATTTTCCTCTAGTGCTCTGGTCCACAGATCACCATCGCATCACCTCTCCCTCCCCACCCAATCATTTTAATGTTATCTCTGTTGTCTTTGAATGTCAGATAGTATAAAATTCAGGTTTTCAGTTGAAAGCGAAATAAGGAATAAAAATAATATTTCTTTTTTACTTTGGTAGGTTTTGAAGCAAAGACCAAGATTTGTGGCTTTAAAGAAGCAACCTAATTACATTGGAGGTCATGAAAACCTAGAGTTAAGAGATTATCAATTAAATGGACTAAATTGGTTAGCCCATTCATGGTGCAAGTATGTACATATTAAAAATCTTACAACTGTATATTAAAGTACATATATATTTGATCTGTTCAGTTTTACTAACAGAGAAAATAAGTGCCATACATATTTTCATTTAGCTATTTACTTACTTACTTACTTACTTACTTACTTACTTACTTACTTACTTACTTAGACCTTTAACTGGCTGGACTTCTTGCTGCAGAATTTTCACCATTCTCTAGGACTGAGAGAATGACTTGCCCAAGGTCAGCTGGACTTGCCCAGCTGGTTTTGTGCTTAAGGCAGGACTAGAATTCAGAATCCTATGGTTTCTAACCAGTGCTCTAACCACTATGCTAAGCAGGTTTTCTTATCTGCATAAATGTGTTCCATTCCTACTTGAAGGTGCAAAAATAATTATTATATTCTAAAGATATTTCAAGTTTAACGTAGGCACTTTGCAAAATTGAAGCATATTGGGGCCTTAGAACATTTAGAGAAGTAAGAATCTTGCTTTCTGTACATGTTTAACCCAAAGTACAGTTTTACGATCAGATAAAATCTATTTTTCCCTGCTCCTTGGGATTTTAAAATGTATTTAATAATCTAATTTAGCAAAGTGGGAGAAAAGTACTGTTGTCTTATTAAACCATGAAGATCAAAATCTTGCCAGTCAGTTATATAGCAACAAACCGCACCAAAAGGGAAAATATATCACATATGTGGTGGTTATACAGAAAAACTGAAAAGTATTAGAAGGAAATACATCAAACATTCAGAAAATGTGTGTTGGTGTGTACGCGCATGCGTGTGCACACACACACTCACATGACACGTATCTGACACATTGTATAGCAAAGGTAAATTCAAATATTTTGAATAATAGCTTTTAGGAAAAGAGTCAAGTGATTAATCAAAAATAATAACAACAGATACTAAGAATAATATCCAATGATTAATATTCAAAGTATACTATAAATATTTGGGTAGTGGTTAGCAGGTTTTCTTGTTTTTTGCAGAGAAGATAAATTAGTAGTTCTCTTACTTCTACTTTACTTTTTGTATCTTTATTCTTGTTTCACTTTTTAATAATCTGTCAAAGCTTATGCAATTAAATAATAATGTAAAAGTATTTTCAGACCTTTATTCTGTCCTTCATTCCATGTGAATTACAATATGAATAAGTATTGTAAAAATAAGTGAAATGTTAATATTTAAGTAACCATATTGGTCAAATTTAATTTCTAATATGTAGGAATTAATGAATCTGTATATGATGTTTAATTTTTTTTGTTCATACCACTTTACAGGGGAAACAGCTGTATTCTTGCTGATGAAATGGGTTTGGGCAAAACAATACAAACTATCTCCTTTTTGAATTACTTATTTCATGAGCATCAGTTGTATGGACCTTTCCTGCTCGTAGTACCTCTTTCTACCCTGACATCTTGGCAAAGAGAAATCCAGACATGGGCTCCCCAGATGAATGCCGTAGTTTATTTGGGAGATATTACGAGTAGAAATGTGGTAAGTGGAATTGTAGGTTAATGGGAAACAGAGATCTGGAAGTATTATTTGTGTAGTTGTGTAACTTTAATCCACATCTATACTGAAGAGCTTTTATATTAATTTTTATTATTTATAATTTGTTTTTAGCTAGACATTAATTAAAATATAGTGACATTTAATAGTTCGATATTTGATTAAGCAAGAGAAAATAGACTGTAAAATAGGAAATAGAGCTCATATGTAAAATTTGTATTTATCACATCTCTTTAATCGGCTACAGATAGAATTAAAAACTGATATCATGGTTGAATAGTCTGGATTTTATTTTTTCATTTCATACTTAATGAAATATTTTATCACAAACAAAACATTAACAGAATTCATTAGCCACTTTACCCACTTATTTTTCAGCTAATATATTTTAAAGTGTTTAATGTTTTACTGATAAACATATTTTATCATTTTTTATTGTGGTGTTGGTAGAAAAATAGAATTTTGATTTATTTCCATTGGCATTTATTATTTTCAGATCAACTTTTGACTTGATCAGTTGTTTAAGTTAATGAAAAAAGCTTTAAAAACTGAAACTGCTGCTTTTTAAGTCTTTTGATTGAAATGCACTCCAATCTCTTCACCAGATGGATAATGGGTTATCAAGGATCTTTGCTACCCTTCTTTCTTATAGAGAAGTTAAATAGAGCTGTTTATTAATCCCATTTATATTTTGTGCTCCTATCTTGTGTTTATATATGCATTTTTTATTTGGATTAGTGGGTTTAAAATTAAATAAATTATTTATATTAGCTGTTCCATAGATTGTTTTAAAAAAACTGGCCTTGTATCTCACTGATTTTGTCTATAGATAAGAACACATGAATGGATGCATCCACAGACCAAACGATTAAAATTTAACATTTTATTGACAACTTATGAAATTCTGCTGAAAGATAAGGTTAGTAATTAGACTGATTAATTTAATAATTAATTTCTAAAGATTAAAACAAATTATTCAGAATGTTACTTTTTTCAATTAAAAATAAGAAACTAGATTGATTGTTATGATATACACCAACAACTACCAAATATGGCTTGGATGTTTTGGACATTTCTCTTCAAAGATGAAAAATGAAGCCTATCATCAGAAAGAAGACTGAACCTTTCAGAATGCCTTTTATAACTACCCCCTCCTCCAGCAGACTGAAAGGGGACATTCTTAACAAAATCGAAAGAAACTGAACTTGTAGGATCCATAATCTTCCTTTCCATCAGTTATGGGAAAATGTATGACTTTTCTAAGGCTGGTAGAAATAATTCTGTTGGAAGGGGGGGAAAAAAGAAAACTCGTCAACACTGTCCTTCCAGGACTTTGGATAAAATGGTTTCTCTGCCTTTTTATATTATTATTCATTTACCTGTGTAATTTCGATTTCCCATAATTTAAATTGCTATGTTAAAAATATTTTTCCTTTTAAAAGAAAACATACTTACTGGGTTTTTTTTTCCCTTCTAAAAAGTCATTCCTTGGAGGCTTAAATTGGGCCTTTATAGGAGTAGATGAAGCCCATCGATTAAAAAATGATGACTCCCTCTTATATAAGACATTAATAGACTTCAAATCTAATCATCGCCTTCTTATCACTGGAACACCTCTACAAAACTCCCTGAAAGAGCTGTGGTCCCTGCTTCATTTCATCATGCCAGAAAAGTAGGTAAACATATTACATGGCCTTATTGACAAACATACATAGTAAGGTTGCAGTTTGGTTTGTATTTATCTCATTTTAATGAATAAAAACTTATCTTTCTGAATCGCCCTGTTTCAGTTCAGTTTTATTTTGGGTGCTATTTTTACTCAGATAAAACTTGATAATTTTGCTACTTTATTATATTTAGACTTTAACTTTTAAGAAAATCAATAACTATTAAATCAAGAAATTTAAACTGGCTGGTTTGGATGTCAATTACAAATTCTCAAGAAGTCCACCAATTATATACATGGCTGTATGGAAGAATCTTTTCATAACTAATTTTCACTGACTTTAAAGGGGAAAAAATATCTGAAATGTTGTAGACCATAAAATCCAGTATCAGTGAACTGATTTAGGGTTTCTTTTTAACATAAATAGAATGAATCTCATTGCTCATTTTCTTGCTTACTATAAGGTAAGAATATATGAATGGTGCTGATGGTTAGTCCAAATACCTACTTATGTCTTTGATGATCAACTAGATGCTTATAGAAACCCCACTGACACGATATCAATATAAATGTCATTTTCCCCTCCTTAAGTCATAATTATTTAAAGTTGTATTGTTTGTAATACTGGAGGTACCATATAGCCACAGTTGAGTGATCCTTACACAAGGATCACTTGTAATCTTAAGTATTAATTTTTGTATCCTGAATATATAATACTTAGTGAAATTAATATTTGAATTAATTTAATCTATTTGAATGTATTGCAAATTAACAATGTGAGGATTTTTTTTATTGAAGATTCTCTTCTTGGGAAGATTTTGAAGAAGAACATGGGAAAGGAAGGGAATTTGGTTATGCAAGTCTTCACAAAGAACTTGAACCATTTCTGTTGAGGAGAGTTAAGAAAGATGTAGAAAAATCTCTACCTGCCAAGGTTGAACAAATTTTAAGAATGGAAATGAGTGCATTGCAAAAGCAGTATTACAAGTAAGTTATTTATTATGTTATTAAGAATGATACAAAATATATGCAAATTTTATGTTCTGTTTTCTACTGACTTGTTATCAACAATGTTTTTAATGTCATAGGTGGATTTTAACAAGGAATTACAAAGCCCTAAGTAAGGGATCAAAAGGCAGTACCTCAGGCTTTCTGAATATCATGATGGAGCTCAAAAAGTGTTGTAATCATTGCTACCTCATTAAGCCACCAGATGATAATGAATTCTATAACAAACAGGAGGCCTTACAGGTAAATATCCATTAAATTGTTGTATTACATACTCAAGATTCACACATTATTTTGAGTGAGATATAGTAATTTGTCACTCAAAGTGCTGGTTTTATTATATTTTTACAGTTATATTACATATATCTTCTTTCAGTTATACAGTTTACAAAATAGAAAAATAAATGGAAGAATCAAGCCTCATTGCATTCTTTGACAAAGTGACCAAATTAGTGGATCAGGGAAATACTATGTATATAGCTTACTTAGATTTCAGTAACACAAGGTCCCTTCCAATTCTGTTATCCTATGTTCTAAGCAAAGGAAAATGAGTGGATTAGTGATATCCATTTCACTTAAGAACTCTAGCAAGAATGAGTGGCTCTGGGATTTTGGTACTGCCAATTTCAGATCTTTGGTGCTGGAGGGAGTTTTTTGAGCCTAGGCAGATCCACTATGTAATCTGGGGATCTTTCTTGACTCAAAAATCAGGGGGTAGTTGTCAATTCAAACCTTTATTGTCAGAGTAAAACATGCGTACAATATGGCTATAAGGGTCTTCACACAATTTTGTGTCTTGCACTCGTCATGCCTATTCCTGGATGGGGTGCTCTGCTCACAGTCACTCAACTCCTAGTCATTTCCCAATTGGATTACTGTAAAGCATTCTCTATGGGGTTGCCTTTAAGAATATTTGCCTGTAAAGAACTGTTGTCTTAAATTTTGATCACAGAAATTTATTTCAACATTTTTTTTTGTGAAATTGAAAGCTGACTATTAAATATTTATAATTATATTAAGCAACTGAAATTATTTGTAAACTTGTTTTATGGCAACCATTAGAAATTAAGCAAATAAGCAGTAGCGCTGAAAAAGAGAGACCTAGGAAGGCATACCCTTTATAATAGCTTTCTCATGATAACTATAGGTAAGGTTGAATTGGGGACAATATGTGAAAGTATGTATGTAAGTATTTAAAGGACAAAGGTACTATGTCCTTTACAAGATACTAATAGTCCTTGATACAACTATCATTAAATGAATGTCCTTGATATAACCATTCACTTAATGACAGTTCAAAAAAGGCCTTAGAAAAAGTAATTAAAAGTTGTACTCACACTTACAATTGTCGTGCCTTCCCCATAGTCACATGATCTAATTCAGGCACTTGGCAACTGGCTCACGTTCACGATTGGTTGCAGCGTCCTATATCACATGATCACAATTTGTAACCTTTTATGTCCGTTTCCGGCAAGAAACGCCTATTAGAAAAGCCTGATCATTTAATGAATATATGATTTCCTTAATGACTGCAGCAATTCACTTAATGATCACTGTAAAATTTGTCATAAAATCAGGTCTGATTTGATTTATGATTATGATGCCTTACACTACAAATTCCGGTCACAATTGAGGTCATAAGTAGAGGACTATCTGTAAATTGTCTTCACAAGGATAAATGCTATTTGAATAACCTTGGGATGCATTCTATATCTGACTTCCCTTAAAAATGGATGACTAACTTAATTTGCAAGACTGGTAATAAGGACTAGATACCAGAATCTGGTATGCTAGTCCATCTTTTCTATTTCAGTCTTTATTGACTTTGAGGTGTTTAGAGAAGGTCCGACTTACGCTGAGGGACCAAGATGGGAAATTCCTGATGAGAATGCTATTTTACTAGAGGTTCTTAGGCAATTCTACTTTTTGGCTTAGACCCATTTCTCTATCTTGTGTGCAACAGCAAAATATGAGTGATTAGTTCTCATAAGATTGTGTAAAAAACATTGCTAGGTAGTACCAATACTAGTCCGAAGTGGTAGTTACATAGTATAATAAGTGGCTTTTTAAGATATTTCTTTAGTAATTGTCTTACTTTTACATAACTTTAGTTTATGGTGCACTTGTATGGATTAATATATGTAAGATTAATTTTTTGACTTCACTTTGGGTTTGTATTTTTTAGATATTGGTCTTCTAGAAATTCTCATAGAAAAGTATTAATGTTGTCTTGTAAATATAATATTCCTGTCAAACTTTTTTAAAAAACAAACAAAAACAGAAAACTGTTTGAAAGTGTAATACTTTATTTTTCATTTAAAGAACTTAATCCGGAGTAGTGGGAAGCTAATTCTTTTAGACAAGCTGCTGATTCGTTTACGAGAGCGTGGCAGTAGAGTACTTATATTCTCTCAGATGGTGCGGATGCTGGACATCTTAGCTGAATATTTGAAATATCGTCAGTTTCCCTTTCAAGTAAGAATGTTATTCTTTAGCTACATGACTGTGACTGCATTTGTTTCCATTATTGAATTATTCATTATTCATACTTATTTACATACTTACACAATTGTTTTCTTTCTCCACCTCTCCCACAGAGACTAGATGGGTCAATAAAAGGAGAACTGAGGAAACAAGCACTGGATCATTTTAATGCAGAAGCTTCTGAGGTAGGCAGTTAATTGTCTTTTTCTTTTTTTAAGATAAATGTTGTGTCCCAGACTAAACATGCACAAACCGTAAGTTTCAAAACTCAAGCAAGTATGCAAAGCAATACTGCAATGCAAAGCAAATGCAAAGCAACAGACAAAAAAAATAGACTAGGATCCAGGAGTCAGAGTGTAATAGAAGGTTTGTCAGCCAATTGAGGGGTCTAAAATCAAAGTCATGGGATTCAAAAGTCAAGATTCAAAGTGTGTATATTTTGAAGTCTGGGTTAGTGAATGGTTGTGTCCAACAGAGAGGCTTTGCTTTGCTGCTTTACTTAAATAGAATCTGTTGATACTGCTCATTATGGGAGGGTACATGTTGGCCTTATGAAGTAGACCTAGCAGTAAACATGACCAGATGAATTCATTCTATTTTATTGTAGCGTTACATTAACAGAATTTTGCAAGTCTGAAAGTACTCCCCCTCCATGCCCTTTATGGTCCAAAAACTAGGAAGCCTCTCATCCCATCCACATTCTTATTGTGGGCTAAACTGTCTTTCATCTGATTGTTCTTGTTTGGGTCTCGGTGCCTTGCTTCCCAAAGTCAAAGTGTACTCTTGCATTAGGGGGAAATGGCAACTCAAAGTCCTATCTCAGGAGGCCAGTGGTAATGCTCTTGTTGATTACCAGAAATCCCATCATAAACTTCCTGCAAGTCCTTAGGATGGTGACTCATCTATTAATTCTAAACAGGCTGCTAACTTGTTGATATCCTTGTTCAAGTCTGAGCTTGCCATAACAAGTATGAGACTAATAAAATAATAATAATCTTAATATGCTGAGTTTATTTTTTCTTGTACACATGAAGAAACAAACGCAACAGGGGTAAAATTTTGTCATTATGGTAAACCCCTGATTTAACAGGCTAGCTGAGAAAGGAGTACCTGTTAAAAATGAATGTCTATCAAATTAACAGTTTCTTGTAATCGTAAAAACAATGACTAGGCAGAGCAGGTAAACAAACAAAGCTTTCATACATCATTCTATCTCTCCTCTTTTCTCTTTAGCGGATGCTAGTGTTGCAGATCTCATCTGCCCCAATCTTCCTGAGTCCATTAAACAATGATTAATAAGTTAACTTAGAAGTTTACTGTACTAAATTATGGCATTGATGTAAGCAATAGGCCTATCAGATAGAGCTGCATAAATCCGGAAGCCTATGAGTTACAGCAAAAAGACACAGAAAGCTCTTAAAAATTTCCTTCCATTTAATCTAGACAGCTTAGCTCATACATATGTACGATATCATATGCATTTTACACTATTTAATTCTTCTCTTAATTTCAGGATTTTTGCTTTTTACTGTCTACAAGAGCTGGAGGTCTAGGTATAAATTTGGCATCTGCGGATACTGTTGTCATATTTGATTCTGACTGGAACCCTCAAAATGATCTGCAAGCTCAGGCTAGAGCACACAGAATCGGACAAAAAAAACAGGTTTGAAATTTAAATTCTAATTTGATGCTGGGTATATTATTAGAGCACAAAACATTTAAATTTTCCTGCATTTTATCTCTTATTTGGATTTATTGAATGGTTAATCAAGGTAGTTAAAGACGCCCTATTCTTGTGAGTCATTGCTGCAGAATTTTATTCCTTGAAAATAGATATGTCATATAGTTCATTTAAGTACATATATTGAACTGTTTAGAGACAAGTAATTTTCGACTAACAATCCCCATTGGTACCTGAATGGCACCATGAGACCAGACCTGATTCTTCAACCATTTCTATGGTGATCATTAAGTAAATTAGGTGCCTGTAAGTCCAAATCATGTGATCATTAAGTCATTCCATTCTCCTGAGTGGACATTTTTTGCCAGAAAGCAGCTAAAAAAAGTTCCAAATTGTGGTCACTGGTTGCCAAATGCCTGAAATACGAGTGGGGGCGGCAATGACATTTTGTGAGAGCCAGCAGTGCTACCTATATGATTCAAATATAATACATGTTTGTAAATAATAAAATGCATATTGTTCCATTTCAGAATATATATTGCTCGAAATAGTAACTTCTGTTTTGCTATGTAACTTCTAAATCTTTTTTTCTTTTACCCATAGGTTAACATTTATCGTTTAGTGACCAAAGGATCAGTAGAGGAAGATATTTTGGAGAGAGCCAAGAAGAAAATGGTTTTAGATCATCTAGTCATTCAGAGAATGGATACTACAGGAAAAACTGTATTACATACTGGCTCTGCACCCTCTAGGTATGAGTGTGTGGGTGGGTGTTACCGACCTCCCTAAAGTATAAAAATAATGTATTGATTAGTGAGGTGTAGTTCTTTTGACAAATCTTCATATATATTACTGAGAATAGCAGTTCCCAACCTTTCTAGCTTGGTCGACCGGTGTGGGGAAGGGGGGATGGTTCCATGTAAGCATCAGGCACGTGCATGCCACTTGCGTGTCCTGGTTCCAAACAGGCAATGGGGCGGTAGTGGGCTGCAGCCCAAGGATTGGGGACCCCCTGATCCAGAGGATCAAAAAGTCAATTATATCTGAATGTATTTTTTTAATATTTAGTTATTATGATTATTTAAACACTGCCCAACTCCAGACAACTCTGGGCAAATGACACATTAAAACCTAGAAATTACAGAAGGAAAGTACAAAACATAAATATGGATGCAGAAGAAAAAAAATACATGAAAACAATTTAAAAACTCTACATGGGCCCAACAACCACTCTGTACCAAGATGTAGGGGAGTAGCCAGATGTTTAGTGACTTTGATTGTGGGAGGAGGAGCAATGTGGATCTCTAGTATTTCAGAATGTAGGTACTGTGACTGAAAAAGCAGGTTTAGGTCCCAAGAAGTGACATTGTTTATTTGAGAAGTCCTAGATCTCACCTAATTTTCCTGAACTTATTGAGCAGACAGAAATATTGGAGGTAGGCAATTCTTCCAATAAACTAATATTTGAGCTATGAAGACTTGTATGAATCAACATTTGGAATTACACCGGAAGCTAATGATAACCAGTGCAGCTTTCAGAGCAGTGATGTTACTATTGTTATAGTGTGCATACTTATTACTGCCTGTGCCGCCATGCCTGTGCTACCAGCACTTCAGACTGGCTTCAGGAACAGCTCCATGTAGACTGATCTAGGAGGCTGTTTGTGAAATGACTATGGAGTGAATTACCATCTGAATGGCTTCATGATCCAGAATGGGCATAATGGCTGCAATAGTTATATGTGAAGTCTGTTTGGACCACAACCACCACCTGGTTTTTGAGGAGAACCTGTAAGTCCACGATGGGCCCCAGATTACTGCCCTATGCAAAATTAAGGATGAAATATCTACAGAGCCAAGGGGCCCAGTTTATAAGAACCACTTGGTTCTTATATTATAAGAACCACTTGGTTTTGTCAGAATTGAGCCTGAATCTGTTCCTCATCCAGACTTGCACACACTCCAGATACCAGAATGCAGCATCAACAATATCACATGAATAGCCTGGATTGAAATATACAGCTGAGTATCCTCAGCATTCCTTAAAACTATTATTCTTCATTTTCAGCTCTACTCCTTTTAACAAAGAGGAACTGTCAGCTATTCTAAAGTTTGGTGCTGAGGAACTTTTCAAAGAACCAGAAGGGGAAGAACAAGAACCGCAGGTACAGGCAGATTAACTTCCTTGCATTTTATTTATGTGTAATTCAAAACCAAAATTCAATTGTATAATTTTTATTTTATATTTTTAGGAAATGGATATAGATGAAATATTGAAGAGAGCTGAAACACGGGAAAATGAAACTGGACCATTAAGTGTGGGAGATGAATTGCTGTCTCAGTTTAAGGTAATTAGCATGCATGTTTACTTGTAAATGAGCATTTCTAAATTTGATGGTATTCATTTCTACATAAGCATACATAGAGCTCTAGTTTAAATTAGTTTAGCCTTTATTTCCATTACATCAGAGCTTTTAATGCAGAGGAATAGAAATAATTGAAGCACGTTTGGTCAAATATGCAAGTACAGTGGAACCTCAGGTGACAACTGTAATCCGTTCCGAGAATTCAATCATCACCCGATTTTGGCATCCCCAGAAGTGCATGCGTGGGAAAAAAAATGGTGTGGTGCAGAAGGGGAAATCGGCATGGAACAGCAAATCACCGCGCCTGTGTTTGGTCGCCACCTGTCCACCCATTTGCGACCAGAAGTAAAAACCTTTGGTTGTCACCCGAATTGGTCGCAAACGGAAGAGTTCGCGACCAGAGGTATTACAATTAAATTAATTGTAATACATTACAATTAAATGAATTGGTTTCTTTTCAGTATTTTATTGGCTTGGGCTTTGTACAACACAGATAATCTTCACTTATAGTTACAGTGGCACTGAAAAAAAGGTTCATGACTTCTCCTTGAACTTATGATCATGTGATTGTGAATCTGGTGTGTATTTACAATGGTCACATGATCACTATTTACAACTTTCACATCTGGCTTCCATCAAGCAAAGTCAATGGGGAAGCTGGCAGGAAGTCACAAGCTAAAGTTACATGATGCTATGCTTAACAACCGTGGTGTTCACCTAATGACTACACAGAACTGATGTCATAAATTGGGTGTAGTCACATATTTCACTTTATGACCTTGTTACCTAGTGACAGCTAGGTAACTGCTGGTCTCGGTTGTAGTTGATACGTGAGGATATTTCTATTAGTCATATAAAATTTCTCATTCTTTAGTTGTCAATCCAAATTGTTGACATGAAAAATCCAGACTTTTTCCGCTCCATAGTTACTCAAATATACATATAATCTATTTTATATAGTTCCTACAGCTTTATAGATTTTGAAGTTATATGGAACTTGCAACAAAATAAAACATAATATTTTTCTCCTTTCTGTTCTTCCAACTCTTTCTCAACTTACAAATGAAGATATTTGGCCATCGGGGCAAAAGAAAAAAACTACAGGAGAATTAGATTAACTTTGATTATGAGTTACTTGTGTTCTTGCTAATTCTGGTTTTTGGGATTTGGAACAAAAGCATTGATTTGTCATCTCTAAAGATCTACATAATATTTTAAGCATGGGTTTATTTGGTAATTTATATATTTTGTCACAATATGTACACTATATAATGTGTGCATTTATATTGTGTCTGATAAAATAATATTTTTATAGGTAGCCAACTTTTCCAATATGGATGAAGATGATATTGAATTGGAGCCTGAACAAAATTCAAGAAACTGGGAAGAAATAATTCCAGAGGTCCAGAGACGAAGATTAGAAGAAGAAGAAAGACAAAAAGAATTGGAAGAAATTTATATGCTTCCAAGAATGAGAAACTGTGCAAAACAAGTAAGCTTGACCTTTGAAAAGGGTTCACCTCTTCATTGTCTTTTGTTTTAGAACAATTGTTTATTTGAAATACTAAATATTAAGATTGAATTTGAGCACTTTGGCACTCTTTTTTTAAAAAAAAAATAGATAAGTTTTAATGGAAATGAAGGAAGACGTTGTAGAAACAGAAGATATTCTGGATCAGATAGTGACTCTGTCTCAGAAAGAAAACGACCAAAAAAACGTGGAAGACCACGTACCATTCCCCGGGAAAACATTAAAGGATTTAGTGATGCAGAGATTCGGAGGTAAGGAAAACATCATCATAATGCGTATTATTCTAAGCTACTTCAATTTAGAAAGTAAAAATGTTCCCATAGTATATGTGTTTTATATATGTGTCAAAATGGTATTTTTTCATTTGTGAATGTGAAAAATTCTGATATATTGAAATTGGTTTTTATTAAGTTGGAAATTAAAAGGCATAGCTGAATGCTTCTGTAAATTAAAACAGCAAAAATTAATTAGATTTGGATTATAATTTAAGTAAATATCTAACATTCTTAAAATTGATAAATGATAAATCAAGAAATATCACATGTTCCTTGTTAATTTGTACTGTTATACAATGTAGGTATTACAAAGTAACTGATAATATTTTTATGCATGCACATCAGCTTTTCTAATAGTCTTCATATGAACTCTGAGACATTCATTTCTAATTTGTCATTATTTTCTAAATTTGATAAACATTTTTCTTTTCTCTTATGTCTGCTTATATTGGTTTATTTTAAAACAAGAATAATTTTCTACTTAATTTATCGAACTGTTTTTCTTAGGTTTATCAAGAGTTACAAGAAATTTGGGGGGCCACTTGAAAGGTAAATAACTAATAAGTGGAATTTCTCTTTCAACTATCTATAATGAAGACAACAACAAAAGGAAAATGTATACAGTTCTGTGCATGAAAACCAGAATTCTAGTGGCATTGACTTATTTCTTCAACAAGGATTTTTTCTATTTTAAATTCAGTAAATAGAATTGTCAAGTTTAGATTATAAGAAAATAATAAAGGTGAAAAGGCAAATTAAAAAACTAGAGATGTAAAAGCTTAGAAAACAATGTCACCCTCTCTCACCCCAAAAAATCGGGATATTTTTGTATTCTTGCCATTTAATGAAAATCTTTGGACATAAGGAAAAAAACTGTCAAATGCATTACTGAAAATATCAATTACTATTGGAAAGAGATGGATTGATTGCCTTTCCTTCCTTATTAAGAACTTTATTAAAATGTCTAGCATTAGTGGTTTTCTAGTTTTTTATGATGTAAAAGGTTTGGTATATTGAAACCGGAATTGTAATGTTAACCTGTTGCAGATTAGATGCCATAGCTAGAGATGCTGAATTAGTGGATAAATCTGAGATAGATCTCCGGCGGCTTGGAGAGCTTGTACATAATGGATGCTTCAAAGCTTTGAAAGACAACTCATCTGGACAAGAAAGAGCAGGTACATAGTACTCAGCAACAGTTATGTGGTATGAACCCAAGTAAAGAGTTCTTTTTGCTCCATAAAAAATCATAACATCCCCTGGTCGTGCCTTTGAGTTTATGAACAGGTTATTACTGATATGGCTGACAGCAGTTTCCCGTTTGTTGTAGTGTTTTCTCCTCCTGTTTCCAGTTATATCCAGTATAGCATGTTTGTTATCTTAGAACATTACTGGCAACAATCACAAAAATTAAAAAGTGAAAAACAGTTCTAAAGTGAATGGGAGACACAATAGATTATTTTCAGTAACTCCCATTCCTTTGCCTCTTTTGGCTAATGCTAAATATTCCCATTAATGTATTCCTCCAATGCTATATTAACTACTCTTTATCTATTGGGCTAATTTCTCATTGTTTTAAGAATGTAAGAATGGATCTGCCTCTATTAAATTTGAAGAAAAATAGTGTCGTACAGGTAGTTAACAAGTTACATTGGCAATTGGAACCAGAATTTTTGTCATTAAGCATTGTTATAAAGTATGACATAAAGCATGACATCACATGAATGCATAACTTAGTGATAGCAATCCCAGATTCTCTTTTGCTATCATTAATCAACTCCCACCTGTTGTTAGTCAAGGACTCAACCCCATCCAGACTATTCCTAACTTGGCTCTTTCCAGTCCTGAGCCTTGGTTCTTCTAAGATAAGGGACTGTCTTCCCCTTCAGCTTACCGTTAACTGCCTATTCTTCACCATCTCTGCCATTTTGGCTTTCTTGCAGCTGCCTTGCAGGGCTACACGGTCCAATGGCTGTTTGCCATTCTGCAGCTCTGGCTTTTTGGTGTGCAGTGCTTTTCGGCCTGCAAGAATCCCCTGAGCTGCAACATGCAGCCAATCCCAGCCCAGTGAAGCTACAGCCATCTCAGGAATCCTCAGCACCTTGTCATGAAAGCCTCAGCTACTCCTGAAAGACCCAGTCATCCTCACCAACCTGTACTACAAGGCTTCTGCCACCCAGCGCTCCACTGTTTGAGGTGACTTGCTATGTTCTTGTTCCTGCTGCTGATGTAGGCCTTTGCAATGCAGCTGCTGTCTGCATGAGATCTTCCCCAGGTCTTGTGAGGAAACTGTCACATGCAGTCAAGCCATGTGCAGTCAGCAGCTGCCTTTTGAAGGACCAGTATAGGATACTTGGTCAGCATCAGGAGCAAGAAGACAGCAGAGGTCAGCTGGGTGTGGAGTGCAGGGGGCCAAAAGGACAGAGATGGTGGAGGTATGTGACTGAGGAAGGAGGGGAGTTGAAGTACCCCTGCAGTCATAAGTCAGGCTGGGCTGCCAGGCACCCAAATTTTGATCATGTGCCTGCCAGGTCACTTTAATTTCAGAATCTGGACATAAGCATTATTTGGAGCCATGGTAGCACAGTGGTTAGAATGCAATATTGTAGGCTAATTCTGCTGGCTGCCAGCAGTTCAACTCTCTTCAGGTCAAGGTTGACTCAGCCTTCCATCCTTCAGAGGTCAGTAAAATGAGGACCCAGACTGTTGGGGGCAATATGCTGAATCTGTAAACTGCTTAGGGAGGGCTATAAAGCACTGTGAAGCAGTATATAAGTCTAAGTGCTACTGCTATTGTTTTGTACCGTGGTAACTTTGAACAGTCACTGAACAAATAGTCATAACGCATACCTGTACACTTAATATTACCAGTATTAGGTAGTACAGTGGTAAGATTTGATATAGGTAGTCCTTAACTTGTAACCATTCCTTCAGTGACTGTCCAAAGTTACACCAGCACTGAAAAAAAGTGACTTATGGCCATTTTTCACATTTACAACTGTTGTAGGAACTTCATGGTCATGTGATGAAAAATTCAGGCTCTTGACACCTGGCATGCATTTATGACAGATGCACTGTTTTAGGGTCATGCAGTCACAATTTATAAGCTTCCCAGCTGGCTTCCAATAAGCAAAGTCAATTAGGGAAGCCAGATTCTGTTAACAGCCACATTTAACAACTAGAGTGATTTGCTTAACAATTGTGGCAAAAAAGGTAGTAAAATGCAGCAAAAGGTACTTAACAGCTCCCTTGCTTAGCAACAGAAATTTTGGTTCAGTTGTGGTCATAGGTCAAGGACTATATTCATAATTATTGTTTCATTTGTTTTACCTCATATTTTTAAAAGTCAGCATTCCTAGTCACTTTGTTTATATTTTATGCGTTATTTATTTTTGAGACATAATTTCATTTAATTGGCTGTACCTCCTTGGGTGGTTTTGTATTGAACTGTAGGGGCTTTTTTTTTCACATTTTGGAATATTTATATAAAGAGAATAAGAAAGTCTAATACTTTTCCTTTGTTGCATTCTAAATTTAAGGAGGTAGACTTGGAAAAGTTAAAGGCCCAACATTCCGAATATCAGGGGTACAGGTAAATGCAAAATTGGTCATCTCACATGAAGAAGAGCTGGAACCATTGCATAAATCCATTCCTTCAGATCCAGAGGAAAGGAAGAGGTTTGTATGTCCATACTTGTTTCCTTAAGTAGAAATTCTGAAAATTGTAGTCATGCTGGTGATGTCATTCACACATTTTATTTTATTGTGGCTGAATTCTGAACTAGCTCCTGAGGTTGTGATCCTGTTGCCAATTTGGTGACACTATTAATGTGAATGTGGTATAATGATCAGTGTATATATCACTGCATCCATGTTAAACATTTTAACGCTCCCCAAATAATCACAGATCATTCATCATCTATCAGTTTTCAAAGAACTGTTAATATACAGTGGAGAAATAAGTTTACAATGGTAATAAATGTTTAGTTAAACATGTTCTTTCTGTTTTTTATTGCTTATGTTCTACTCTTAGACATTACTTCTGAAGCATACTCACTTTTTATTTAGATACACCATTCCTTGTCACACTAAGGCTGCTCATTTTGATATGGATTGGGGTAAGGAAGATGATTCCAACCTTCTAATAGGCATTTATGAGTATGGATATGGTAGCTGGGAAATGATAAAAATGGACCCAGATCTCAGCCTGACACACAAGGTAAGTCCTTTTTCTATTCATTGAATATAATGTTGCTTGAAGATTAAAGCTGTTTCTTAGTGGAGTGTTCATAGTTTTTGGGGGGGGTTTTGGAACTGTGTAGTGAGAGATTAGCTGGTGCCATACTATCTTAGTTAATTTAATTGGGATTTTATATTTTTACTGTTTCCACGGTGTCTGCAGAAAAATAAGGAAAATATTGTTATATGGGTTCCCCTTACCTTTTTACTGCATTTTAATCAGCAAAATATTTCAAAACCATCAAAATGTAAATATCCTGTCCTCAATAATGCCATCTACGTGATTCAGTACATGTCCATAAGAGAAAGTGCCACAAATTGAATATACATTTTACTGTATAGTACCAGTATATTACCAGTATATATACCAGTATATTACAAGAATGAATAGGAACTTAATTCCGTATTATTCCATTTCATCTGTATATGTAAGTTTTCTTTCTTGGTCATGCAGGAGTATTTGTTTATTGTTCATTTTATCCTATCTATATTATTTTATAACTCAAGGTGATGAAAATATAATATTCTTCCTCTCCTATTTTTCCCACAACAAAAATTATATCTCAGTATTGCACTATACAGATAGATATAGGGATGTTAGAACTTAAATAGATCAAAACATTCTACTTTAATGTGAATACATTATATTGTGAGCCTCTCAGAATCAATTTGAAATTGGCAGCATCAGATTTGAATAATAAAAAATAAATAAATAAAAAATATATAAAGTTCTATAATGTATTTTCAATTTTAGCTTTTCTGTCCCTATCCATTATATTGCTACTAATTATTCTGAAGAAAATATTTTAAATTGTGCTTTCAGATTCTGCCAGATGACCCAGATAAAAAACCCCAAGCCAAACAGTTGCAAACCCGTGCAGACTACCTCATAAAATTATTGAATAAGGATATTGCAAGAAAAGAAGCACAAAGACTTTCTGGAATAGTAAGTAATTTTTGTTGCAGCAAAAACCAGTATGCTCAATGTTCATTTTACATATATGTAATATATCTGTTCACATTGCTTACATTTTGAAATTATCTCTATATCTATCCAAATAAAGATACATTAAATCAGGATTTTCCCTGAACAAATTGTTTATGCTTGTTTACTAATTAGTTCTGGGTATGGTTCTTGTTATTTCTAAAATTTAAAACATGTAACTCATTGATTTTTAAACAATAAGACATTAAAAATAAGCCTTACTATTTTTCTGATACTCACAATGCTTTTCTGATATTTAGGGAGGTTCAAAGAGAAGAAAGATAAGAATGAAAAAGAGCAAGGCCATAAAAGCAATAAAAATGAAAGAGGAATTAAAGAGTGACACATCACCACCACCTTCAGATAAGTCTGATGAAGACGAAGAAGAAGATAGCAAGGTAAATATATTGAAAATGTTATCTACTAAATTTATTTAGCTTTTTTATTACCAGTTTATTCAGTTTTCACACCGAGAAAAATGGTATAAAACATATCAAAAATAGGTTCAGGACCTAAATTAAATTTCTATGGTGATTTCTGTCATTTTTGTGTTTTGGATCCCATGGTAAACTAGCTCGCTAAGGCAACAACTTGAAGAATGCAGTCAGCATAGAAGTGAAATAAGATTTTTTGTTAAACCTGTTTTGTTGTATTATGCAATAAATGTCTCTTATTAGAAGTCATCGCTAAATGGTAGTGGAACATTGCATATGTTTAGGATATTTAATTCTTGTGTTTTTGAAAGTGCTCATGACCTCAAAATCATTTAAATTACAGATTTTAGGAAGATATTTTCTTTAGAGCAAAAAAACAGTAGGTAAGGTTTTTAAATGCCTTTTTACCTCAAAAATGTAACATTATTTAAAGTTTGCTGAGTTAAGAATCAGAAATTGTAGTCTTAGTAATCCCAAGTTTCCTGCTTGTTTTCATTCCTACATTACATGACTTTTTTTTTTTTGCAAAATAAGATTGAAATTTATTTGTTTCTTAAAGTCTTAAAAATATGGCTGGGATTCTGATCAAAGAAGGGCCTCTTAACATGGTCTAGAATGCAACATTCTAATAAAAATATTAAAACATTAAAAGCAGAGACTAAGAAAATATGCAGTTAAGATGATAAATAGTAAGAAAGAATGGAAGAAAAAGTATTAAGATAAAAAGTAGAATGAAATATTAGACATTCAAATTCTACCAGATGTTTTTATTTTTTTACGTTTCCTGTGATTGCTAAGCTGAACAAAGAATAAGTAGTGATTAAACAACTATTTAAAATTGTAATTATAAACTGTTGTTTGAAAAGATTTTTGTTTTAATGAAATATATTAATAGAAAATAATACAATAAATTGGGAAATGGTAACTTTAAGTATTGTTTCCTTCATCTCTGATTATAAACAGAAATAATTTAAAAACTAGATTTAAATAGCAGTGTCCAGTGATTTTAACACTCCAAATCCAATCTCTGAGCAATAAGAGATACCAAAAAAAGCTACTAATAGACAAGTGGAATAAAATAGAAGAATGTGTCAGAACTAATGACAAAATTACTAATAATATCACTGTTTTCCTGCTGTTTCTGATGGATATCCCTTGTGTCTATATGCCAATGAAATGTTTAGATTTTTCAATTCAGCAAATATGTTTATATGTTATAGGATGAAATGGTTTCATTGAAAAATTCAAGTAAGATAAAAATGGAGAAAGAAAATGAAGAAAATCTTGATGCAGATATTGCCTTGAAAAAGCAGGCTGATGAAAAAAGAGAAACTAAGGAAAATAAAAAGGAACTAAAAAGGGAGAAAAAAGAAAAAGAGGACAAGAAGGAGATAAAAGAAAAAGATATGAAAGAAAAGAGGGAAAGCAAAGGGAAAGAATACACCCACAAAGAAAAAGAAGTTAAAGAAGAAAAGGTAATTAAGCCCTATTAGATTGCCTGATCTCTTTTATAGACAGGGCTGTATTCTAATACTCAGGAGCTAGCCAGTCTTTTCCAGGTATTCACATGTTATGTCAGGAGCTCCACTCCAAATGTATATGGGGCAGGAAAAATAGCAACATTTAATCAAAATGAAATAATGCTAAAGTTTTTTTCTTTTCCTTGCATAAAATATTTTAGTTTAGTTACAGCTTTTGAAACATATTGGCAAACCTATCCCATCTTGAGGAGTGAGTGGAACCCTCAAAATTTGCGACTGAGGTTCTGCACCCCCATTCTATGCTTCACTTGGGTGGGGGGGATGAATCCTCATCTATTCACTCTTTGAATGAAATCTAGGCAGTTCAGGGTGCTATAGAATAACAAAGCATATGTAAAATATTGACTGTTCAATATGTTTCATTGTTGGCAGCATTTTAAACTCTTAATTTTTTTTATTTGTAGACAAATGATTATAAATCTGACAGCAAAGACAAAATAAAGAAAATCCCTTCAGCAGACACACCTCTTCATATAACAGCAAGCGGTGAACCTGTTCCCATATCAGAAGATTCGGAAGAGTTGGATCAGAAAACGTTCAGTATAGTAAGATTATCTTCAGTACTAGCATTGTTATTTGTTCATACCACTTCGTTTGTCTTATTGTGAATTACATATGTGCAATCCGTTGTCAGGGAAAAAAATCCATATAGAGTTAAATAACTAATGAATTTGGAGCTCTGGCAGATTTTTAGAAAAGTGGTGTTTTATCACCAGCAACATCAACTAATATGGGAGCAAAGGAGTATTGAGAGGTAGAATTTACTCAGCATGCAAAATTTTGCAAAGTTTAGTTGGGCAATGGTGATGTACCATTGACATCGCCACAAAGTCGTCTTCTGCAAAATGGCATTGCTGGCCAAGATGTTGAGTGATTATGACAGATTATCTGTTGTTATTTGATAAATGTACATGCTGCTTTTCATATTAGACTTTTATTTTTTGTACAAGAATTACTTGATGAGGTGAGCTGAGCTGAGAGAGAGTGACTGTTCTAAAGTCACCCAGTGAGCTTCCATGACTGAAGTTGAACTACAAACTTGATCTTCCTAATCGTGGCCTATCACCTTAACCCGTGATGGCGAACCTATGCTACATGTGCTGGAAGTGGCACGCAGAGCCATCTCTGCCGGCATGCGAGCCCTCACCCTGGATCAGGTCCACTGCACATGCGCCTCCCACCAGTCAGCTGATTGTCGGGTATCTGCCGTGCATGCGCAGAGGCGCGGGGGGGAGTTGCACGCTCATTGCATTATGGGTGCACGCACATACACACACTTTCAGCACGCAACGACGAAAAGGTTAGCCATTGCTGACCTTAACCCTTTAGATCTTCTTTTAGGAAGATAACTGTTGCAGCATTGAATGTTAGATTATTCTACCGAACTTTAAATTAGATGCTTGAGAGACTTTAACTATACATTTGCCTGGGATTTGGCCCCATGTGAATTATATGCTGTGTGAATTGCATATGATTGATTTTTAACTAAAATTCCAAAAATGCATTGAACATACATGATTCCATATTTCTTTAGATCTATGGAACAATTATATTATTAAAAGATCCTTTGCCTTTTACTGATACTACACATATTGAGCATTCTTGGATTTTTGTTTTGTTCTTCATAAATTATAAATAATTGCAAAGTGGTCTTTGTAGATGGGCTGAGATTCTTTTTGTTTTGTTCATGAGGGAAGTTCATTTGATTTCTCATTTGTGTTGCTGGAAAGAGCAAAATTAGATGAGGAGAAGGAATCACACAGGTCAACTTGTGGTAGAAAAGGAAAACATAATTTTACTGAGTTCCTTCTTATCAAACGTCCTCTTTATGACAATCTATACTATGTCAAATACACATGGCCTAGCTTTTGTATTGTTCCTGTCACAATAGACCATCCCACTTACTAAAGATTATTAAAAGGACTTTTCTGAAGATTAACCATACCTGTAGAAACTGTCAGCATGGGATCTTAGTTGAGATTTCAAAATCATAGGAAAGTTGTAACTGCTTATTCATAGTTATTTCAAAAGAATAGAAAGGGAGTTGCACTTAAGAGCATAATTAATGATCCTATGACACTTTCCCAGTTCAAAATGTGCCCATGAGCCTGAAATAATTGGAAAAACTTGATAGAATTTGCAATAGGTACTTCTGAAGTTTGTTTGCTTTTTCCATTTCAGTAATGCTGATCTACTTGTGCATAAAGTTAATTTTAAATATTGATAATTTTAATCTGAACTTTAATGTAAAATTGAAAGTTAAATTAATTTGTAATAGAAAGCTTTCAATATAAGAGAACAGTGGTAAGTGGAATCTTCTGTAAATTTTAGTGTCTATGTAAGGATCAACTTGTTTAGCAAAATTGAATATTGTTTGTGAATATATGAATATCATTTTTTACAGTGCAAAGAAAGAATGAGGCCTGTCAAAGCGGCATTGAAACAGCTGGATAGACCAGAGAAAGGACTTTCAGAAAGGGAACAACTAGAACATACTAGACAGTGTCTCATAAAAATTGGAGATCATATAACTGAATGTCTAAAAGAATACACAAATCCTGAACAAATTAAACAGTGGAGAAAGTAAGTAAATACACAGATCTGTCGAGCTTTTAGTTGCTTTATCATTAAACAGTTTATAGGATTACCACTAGGTGGAAGTTGATCTCTGTTATAGCCGCTACTATGTTAAAGTAATACGTTGGAACCAAGTATTCTCTGCCCAGTTTAAGACTTGTATTTTTGTGCAGATTATTCCATAATTAGCTACCTAGTTCATTTTTTATCTGGAATAAGATAAAANAAAGGGATTTCATAAAATTAAGACTAAATCTTTTTCTTTCTTTTTCAATTTTAGGAATTTGTGGATTTTTGTTTCCAAATTTACTGAATTTGATGCTAGAAAACTACACAAATTATACAAACATGCAATTAAAAAACGCCAAGAAACACAGGTGAGAGGAGAGGATTATTAAATTGTTGCTGCATGCTGTTTTGTTATGAAAACGAAATATAAAAAATGTTCGGACTTCCAGTGGCGTTTTCGTTGAGGACGAACCAGAGACTGCGATTGTGCATGGCTTCGATCCATGCTGTTCCCATTAAAGGGCTCTGAATGGGGCTAGAACCACTTGGAGGGGTGGGGAAGAAGGGGGAGACCGCCTGTCAGGTTGAGGGGAGCTGCATCTCCCCTCCCTGGCTAGATAAACTCCCCCTGAAGATGGGCTGCAGCAGTGGCTAAACATGGCCACCATGAAGACGGAGAGCTATCCGGGACAAAGGTTGTGCAGGAGCGATGAAGAAGCAGACAGTGTGGAGACCAGGGAAACCAGGCTCAATATTTGAATATAAAGGTACCCCGGATTNATAAGTGAAAGTGGCTTTGAATTTTAAAAAGAGTTAAATTGAAAGAGGAAGCTAGAAGAAAATATCTGCTTAAATTGGATTATATTAAATTATATGATATTGGCACTAAACAGGCATAATTAAAAGCTGAACCTGAATGTGCCAAAAAGAAATAATACTTAACAATTGGACTTATTGGATTATTGAAACTTAAAAGCCTTAAAAGGGAAAGGAAACTGAAAAGAAAAGGTGGAACTTGGACATAACAGACAGCGCCACCTAATGGTAAAGGAAAAATCTCAGTGACTCTTTAAAAAATGGTTCTCTAAAAATTGGAACTTGATACAAAGTAAGAGGAACTTTGATTGATACAAACAATAAATAAGAGATAGATAGAAAAAACCCTGAAAAAAAAGTGAAANTTGGAACTTGATACAAAGTAAGAGGAACTTTGATACAATAAGATAGAAACCCTGAAAAGTGAAATTAACATATTATAAAGGAAGAAGAAAGAAGCTTGAACCCTGGAAATACTAGGTGACTTTGAGAAAAATTTAAAACCCAACAAAAGGAACTTAATAATAAAAATATATAAACATTGGACTATTTTGACCCTGGAAAATTGAAACAGGATTTAACAGAAGTGGATGACTAGAAGCTGGTTTAAATAAACTACTAGACAACTGGACTGGACTTAAATACTGAAGAAAGAGACAAAAGAAAAACTAAAATTGAAAGAGGTGCACAAAAATGGCAGAATTTTGTTTGGAAATAAAATCGGACTTAAGAAGTATAAGGGACTTAAGTATAAGGGACTAAATCGGACTTAAGTATGTGAAAGAGTGGAACTGTGCATTATTGCCTTAAAATATTAGAAATGGCAACGTTGGAGAACAAAGAAGAACAAGGAGATCCAGAAGGGGAGGAGTTGATTAAAAAAGAGACCAGCCTCAGTGAACAAATGGAGCAACGATAATTAAAACAAGGGGGGGGAAGCACGGAAATTAAAACTTGGAGGTTTGAGGTGACAATTAAAGGGGTAACTTTTTGGAAAGCCCAAAAAAAAAAAAGGAAACAGCAGAAAAGGGAATTATAGGAGGAAGCTCAAAAGAGGGAAGGGGATAAAAATTGGAGTCAGAAATGGAAGGGAAAAATAAAGAAAAAGGGGAATAAGGGAAAGGACCAGAAAAGAACGGAAGATAGAAAGCCAAAAAGAAAGAAAGAAAGAAAGAAAGAGAAAGAAAAAGAAAGAAAGAAAGAAAAGAAGCTACATGGCTAGAAGACATAGAGATAATGGGTAGATAAAGAATAAGAAAGGGGATTCTGCAAGGTAATGTATAGCGAGGTATAAAAACAGATTTTTAAAAAATGGAATGATTGGAACTGATGTGTTTTTTTCTATCTGATAGTTTTTTTAAGAATGATTGTTAAACTATAATTGGAATAAATGTAAAAGTGGGAAACTATTATAAGAATGTTAATTAAATGAAATGAAATTAAGAATATACCTAAAATGAACTACGAGAATTGTACTAAAAGGATTAATATCAGTTTCTACAATTAGCTGAAAAGATTAATGTATTTGAAATAATAAATGACTTAGAAGGTAAAGGAAAGAANNCCATGTGGAATCTAACCTAAAATGTATATTGATATGTAGTGTTTAGGTGATAACTAAAAATGATTATATTATGGTAATTTTTAATATAAGGTAAAGGGGAGTAAACTGAATGATGTATAAGACAAAAGGGTGGTGCCCTCAAATGGGCAGTTAAGGGGGAAATGTTTGGAATTATTAAAATCAAGATGGAATTTATTGAATAATGAAATAAGAGTATGTGATGAAATTGCAAATATGACAGATAAAAGTATAAAAGCATAATGAACATAGATTAAGAAATAAGAATTTTAAGATATTATATTAAAAAGATATGAGTATAATTAAAGAAAAATGGAATAAGTTAAGATATGAATTGAAAATGGATAAAATAAGTGTGAAAAAAGAAGAATATTTGTGAAAATTTACAGAAAATGGAAAATGTAATGATATGATAAGAAACTGAATATGAAAGATAAATACGTAATTATGGACATGTTTGTATGGAAATGTAAAAACCTGAAACCACATTGTTCACCAAAAGAGATGTTTGTAAAAGATAAAAATTATGCCAGTCCACAAACCAGGCATTGGGGATTCCTGATCAAATGAAACCTAGATAATATTTTATTTAATTTTTTTCAGCAGTATAATGAACAAAATATCAATAGTGGAGTGAACACAACTTTGATTAGAAATCCAGGTAAGCTATTAACTATTATGCTAATTGTTACACAGTATTGTATTGTAAGGACATACTCTCCATACTGTTTTCATATTCCAATTTTAAATATCTCTATAAAATGAGAAAATATTTCCATTCCCAGTTTAGTATAACCCTATTTAATTTATACTTTCCACAAACAAAATGGCATATCAATCAGTATATATTCTGCCCTGAATTTCACAGTTCTCCAATTTTAAAAGTGTAATTTGCATAGAGATGTGTGTATATTGGTAGAAATAATATAATGTTACGAGAAAGATAATTGTTTGCAAGCATTTGCAAATATATAAATTGCTGATGCGCTTCTGTTTCCATTTAAGCAGATGTGGAACGATTAAAAGAGAACACAAATCATGATGACAGTAGTAGGGACAGTTATTCCTCTGATAGATACTTATCACAGTATCATGATCATCACAAAGACAGACTTCATGGAGATTCTTACAAAAAAAGTGATTCAAGAAAAAGGCCCTATTCCACTTTCAGCAATGGAAAAGATCATAGAGATTGGGATCACTATAAACAGGATAATAGGTAAGTTGTGTGAAGTTTCTTCAGTCCAGTGCTCCCAAACATTTCATAATTCTTCCTTATCATTAATGAGGTAAGTATGTACTGAGTTCAGAAAATAGATAACATGCCTTGAACAAAAAACATAATGTAGTAGGGAAACACAGTATGAAAAGGATCAAGACTATGCATCAGACTCCATGAATCTACATGAGCAGAAATTGATTCCCTTCTCACAAACACACACCTTGTGGGAGGAGAGCAGATAAGATGCCAGGTGAAGACAAAACGTGGCGACTATTAGTTTCTGTTCTTATACTTGGCATGTATTCCCCAGTCAACAACCACTTGTTCAGCAATCATTCAAAGTAACAATTTTTGCTGAATGAGTGCTGGTTATAACCGGTACTTGAAGTTCCAACCATCTCAGCACCCGCCATGGTCATGTGATTGTGATCTAGATACAGTCAGTTTGCAGTTATGACAGTCATAGTGACCTGTGTTCATGTGATTGCATTTATGGCCTTCTCTACCAGCTTCCCACAAGCAAAATCAATAGGGAAGCCAGTAAAGAGGGTCACAAGTTGCTCAATAAGCCTCTCCCATTCATACACCCTCATCAGCCCCTGTGCACTTGCACCTCGCCAGCCACCCACACCTTACATAGCGGAGGCTGAGTGCCACTACGTGTTTATTGGACCTGTGCCCCTCCTGGCTGGTATATGCCACCTGGGAGGGTACACGTGGCTGGCTCCAGGCAGTTATCAATGCTT
>AZIM01000440.1:333901-348309 GCA_000516915.1 Ophiophagus hannah | reverse complement strand
GACCTGCGTTCCTTCCGCCGCGATCTAAAGACCTGGCTGTTTTTGCAGGCCGACCTGGATTGAGGAGGGCTGACGTTTTTAATTGATTTTAGTCTGGGATTTGACTTGATCTTTATTTGGATGGGTTTAATTCTTTTTTAATGTTTGTATTGGAATATATTTTTTATGTGAGCCGCCCCGAGTCCTTCTGGAGATGGGGCGGCATATAAATCCAAATAAAGTAAAGACTCCCCCACCCAGAAACAGTCACCCCAAGCCCTTCTACTTGCTCACATTCTCCCATCCAGCAGTAGCCACCTCAAGCATCACTGGATTTGTAGCTTGCCTCCACAGCCATCTTCACATCCTCACTCCCTCTCCCAATCTCTCCCACCCAGCAGTGGCCACTTGCCTGCTTGCAAGCCACCTGGGATGTGCAACTTCCAGCTGGCTTCCTCACTGACTTTGCTTGTTGGAAGGAGGGATGCAGGTATTGCCAATGCTAAGCAATGCAGTCATACGGTGCCTCACTTTTCTGTTACATCACTTAGCAATGGAAATTATGGACCCAATTGTTGTGGAAACGCAATAACATAACAGTAGACTGCATAACTATAGACTTCCAGTACTTATTTTATTCATGTATTTGCATAACATTAGACTTCCNTAGACTTCCTGAATAACAATGGATTTCCAGTGGTTGTTTTATTCATGTATTTATTAAATTTGTATATTATCCAATTCCCAATGTTATTGACTCATAAGTGTAACAAAATAAAAAACAGCAAAAATGCTAAAAGTAGGCAGGAATGAAAAAAAAGGGAAAAACCCACACAAAGCAAGGAAACTTCACTCACAAAAGTTCTAGAAAAAAACCCGGGTCAAATCCCTTCAAAACACCACAAGTCATCCATCCAGGGGAATTCTCAATCCTCAGGGCAGGTGCTTCTACAGAGAAGGCACACTTCTGGAGTCCCAATAGAGAACATTGTTTAGCTGAAGAAACTCAAATTGCTTCATCCCTAGAATTGAACAGGGTTCAGAGACCAGAGCCTGCAGTTGATACATGTTGTCTCACAATCTCAGAAATAAAACTACTGGAAAGGAGCAATTCTGAAGGAAATGAATAAAGTGGGCAATTCAAGCTGCAGGCTACTACTTTTTAACAAGTAAAAATTAGGTTGTGGCCTTTGTACCAGTGCAGAAGTATTGGGGTGGCTCCATAGGGAGTACATATATTGGTGATAAGCCAGCAGTATTGCCACCTCCCTGTTCAAAAAACCGTTTCAACAGTTTAGGTGGAAAAGAACAGAGGCTCATGAGTACTTGTATACAGAGAGTTTGTACTGGTACCTGAAAGAAATCTGTTACACATTTCTTCTGTTCCTATAGAATCTGCCTTTTTATCCGAATTTATCTCCACATGTTCTGAGTAATTGACCCAGCATATTCCACTTAGTTTCCTCATTTTCTTTTTGTGATTTTTGTCAGCTCAAGTGGCTGATTAGGTGTGATATTAAATATAGGCATATGATGTTAAAGGCATCTGTTTTGAAAGGCTAATTATAAAAATAATGAGTATTTAAAGAGAAAATTATATTCTTTTCTAGTACAGTCATAGAACAGGTTTCCCCTTGTGAAAATAGTATTTACATACTAACATTAATACTGATTTAAAAATCCTAAGGTCTATAATCACTGAAGGACAGGAAAAATCAATCTTGTGCCATTATAGCAGATATCTTGAATAAGGTTGCTTTTCAGCTTTTATGTCCGAAGACTCCACACAAACAAACACACACACACACACACACACACGCCACAGACACGCACTCCACTGGCGGGGGGAACCTTCCCTTCTGTGAGGAGATGGGTGATTTCTAAATTTGGCAAATACATAAATACTGTAAATGCCACATTTCCAAGAGTGCAGCTTTACTTTTAGAAAGTTGTGAAACCTTTATAAAGAAATTTAGCTTGCAGATTCTAAAGCTATATTATTTTAAGTTAGCTTCCACTATAATAATTATTTTTCTTAATTTTCAGATACTACAATGACAGTAAACACAGAAAATTAGATGATCACAGAAATAGAGATCACAGATTGAATCTGGAAGGAAGTTTTAAAGACAGTCGATCACATTTAGATCACCGGATACATTTAGATCATCGATCCAGTTCAGACTACAGTCATCATAAATCTTCAAGAGATTATAGGTATCACTCAGACTGGCAAATGGACCACAGAGCTTCCAGTAGTGGGCCCAGGTCACCATTAGATCAACGGTCACCTTACGATTCTCGATCTCCTTTAGGACATAGATCTCCTTTTGATCATTCAACAGATCATAAAAGTACACCGGAACATATGTGGAGTAATCGGAAAACATAGCAAAGACTTAACATTTCATGGACTTCTTTTTAGCCATACACAGTAAAACTAACACAGTAATTGCCTTACATGACTTGAAAGATGTGGACCGGATGTGCTCTGAGTAGCAGTATTGTTACTACTTTCCAGTATGCTAGTTACATTATCCCCACAGAAGAAGAAATATTTTTGTATTTAAAGTTTTAATGCTGCACTGTGCTGCAAATGTTGTGGCACATTTTTTTAAAGAAATAGGAAATGTTTACTTTTTACAGGGACCTCAACACTGCCCAACTTAGACTGGATCTTATTCTGAATTCCTTGTCAATAGTTTTATCCTGAATATAGTTTAAATTATGCTTTTAGATGAGTATTCACATGATAATCTGTGATAGTATTTCAGGAAAGAGGATTTTTTTCAAAGGATGTAATGACCTAGTTCACTTTCCAAAGCTACTTGTTTACGTTATATGCTGCGACCACCTTTCCGCTTCTTCATCACAAGCTTGAATATTTAAATTCTGTACCTATAATTGTAAAATAGTCAGGCGTTCTCCAGTTTGATCAGTTGTAATGCCTTTTTACAAAATGACTGTAAATTATTGTAAATTAATTAAATGAGCTTCCCCTCCCCTGACTTTTTCTTTCTAAATTGGTTTGGCTGATCATTTCCTTTAAAAAAAATTTTTTTTAAATAAAGTTCAGATGAAATAATTAGTCAGAATCTAAAAAGGAAAATAAAAAACCTGTCTGCCTTTATAAGAAGAAAATTCAATTCTATAGATTGGATTACATGCAAATGAATTTTTATCTCCTGATATTTAACTCAGGTTGGACAATTAGTCCATTATCTCATTTATGTTTATATGCCCCCAAGATGAATTGTCTTAAAAGCATATTCAAAGCTATTCTGAAGCTAAAATGTGCATGTTTATCAGAATAATTTTATTGATTCAATCATATTTATCTTATGTAATTTTGCATTTCAGCAAATAAAAGCTACACTCTCAAAGTGTAAAGTCCCTGTTACCGGTTTGCTTGGGTTAATTATTTAAAAAAACTGTTTAGGTCTAGAAATAAGCAGTTAGGTTCTAACATTGGGTCTCAGAGTTCATATCCTCAATTATTAGCTTGGCAAAAAGGATGGACTTGGCTGCTTTAATTTACAGTTGTTTATTTGCAAGGAAGATCTGGATTAAAAATGCATATAAAAGCTGTTACCAGGATTCTTTTGGGAATTTATAATCTTTATTTCAGTTTAAGAAAGTTATTGTTTAAACTACATAGAACTGTTTCTGTGACACAGCAAAGTGATGCCAGGTTTTTTTTCTTATTAGTCTGGTGCAACAAACAGCAACGGATGTTGACATTTTTAAATTGAATGCCTAGCACAGCTATGTGGCTTCTTCTTTTTATCTCTGCCAGCAGATCTCTAGGTAAAAAGAAAACATTGCTTAAAATCAGTGCCAGCTCAAATTCATACCGTTTATATAGCTAAGAAAGCAAAATTGTCTTGCTAAAACCCTGATTTTTCATTATGAAGTTGTTTCTGCTTACACATTGTTATCTACAAAACTTGTAAAGTGGTGGTTGTTACATATTTTAAGAGACAATTTTTCTTGTTTGTTGCAGAAAAAACAAAGCAATAGTATATATACTTACCAAAATATTTATTACAATATGAACTTTACCACATTGCAGTCCATTTCATTAAGAAGTTTGGAGATTTCTTTACACCTATGGGAGAGGTTGTGGTGGAAGAGGTAGTGTTATAGAGTGCAAAGTTAATGTCTGCAAGTATTTTTAAATGGGGACAATAAACAAATTCTTATATTTTGTGAATTTGTGACACTAAAAAAACAAGTTTTCTTCACTTATCTGAAAAGTTGCAAACATGTATTGAGAGATAACTATTTTCCCTTAATATAAAATACAATATTTGGAGGTGATACATTGTCTGTTTCAGTCTGTGGAAGACTTGGGACATGTGGATGGAACTTCTGATTACTCTTGTAAAATTCTGCCTGCAATGAAACCAGGCATAATATATGTTGCAGAGCAGAGCAAATTATTCTCGCTAGTTGTTTCTGCATTCTTTCAGCTGGTTTGTATGTTCATAAAGGAAGTCCTCAAAGGAACTGGAATTCAAAAAATGTTGTTTTTCTCCTTTCTTCACAAAGAAGTATTTCTGAACAATACTTCCGAACACAATAGCTTTCCACAAAAGATACAATAGGAATACTTCAAACGTATTTTTATAGAAGATATAATTCTAGAAACCAGGTCTAGCAGCAGTTTTTAAGGAAACCAAATAATTTACATAAAGCAATGTATTCTCATAATACCTTGTTATTGAACAGTTATTTTAAAATGCTGTGCATATTAATGTTTATTACAAAAATATTGTAAATTATAAACAATACACGTCATTTGTATTTCGGTTATGTGGTAACCTATATTAACAATTGGCTACTTGCAAAGTTTCTGAAAAAAATGCAGGGATCTAGGTATTAATTTTAATATATGTGGATATATAAGCCCAAGTGAAAATGAGATGCTAATGAATAAAATTTAAATAATGTTGAAACCAGGGAAGGAAACTGGGTGGGAATCATAATCTTTATATGCATAAATTACCTTAACATTTTTCAAAGTGTACTACTTGGTTCTGCAATTTATGAAGCATCTAAGATAATGACCAACAGAATTAAGTTGTATCTAGGTAAATCTTGGTACTGTACTGCAATTTAAATTCACCCTATTCAGACATTTTTTTATGGCTATCCATCCTCTGGTAATGCTGTTTAATGTCTTGTTGTTATGAGCCATGGCGGTGCAGTGGTTAGAATGCAGTACTACAGGCTACTTCTGGCTGCCTGCAGTTTGGCAGTCCAACTCTCACCAGGCTTAAGGTTGATTCAGCCTTCCATCCTTCTAAGGTGAGTAAAATTGTTGGGGCAATAGGCTGACTGTAAATTGCTTAGCGGGCTGTAAAGCACTGTAGTGATATATAAGTCTTTATTGCTATTGCAATGTTTGTCAAACCATGTTGAAGGCAACTGATGGGACTTGAAAAATTGAATACTGAGTTTACTGATAGATGAATATATACTGCTAACATTTATCATGTCCTTTAGCTGGGCAAAACGGTGCATCATAGGACAACAATTTTTACACCAAGATACCTAACATGGTTTAATTTACAGAATGCATCCAAAGTCCTGGCTCCACAACTCCCAAGGGATTGAAATTTTAGAAAGTTGTGGTTGCTTCAGTGCTACTGGCTGTTGCTGGACTGCTTTAATCATTGCTGGGCTGTTTAAATATTTTTTACATAATAATTGACTAGTTTTGGTTGCCAGATGTAGGCATGGAAGATGCATGAATCTTTTTATGCATCTACCAGTCATAAGACAACAGGGTAGCTTGCAGAAAAGATCCACAAAAGATGGCAAACCTACATACATTTCTTTAAAATGGCTTGCATAATACTGCAATATTTTTATGAATTAAGCTAGAGGCTACTTAGAAAAATATGGCATTTTAAATAAGCAGAGACTTCTAAATACAATGACCTTAAATAATATACTGTATCAAAAGCAACATAATGGGTAAAGAACATTGTATTGCATGTACATGCTTTAGAGTCAAAGATGGTGAAATAATTTCTAATATTAACACCTTGATCCCATCATTTATCACAATAAATAAACATTGGAAGTAACTCATGGTTGATCACAGGAACTACTTCATATGAGGCAACTGTTGGTATTGGACACAACAGTGTTTTGATTCAGAAGACGGCTATGAACCCCAGCTTTGGTGTTGACAATACATGAGTTTTGTAATGGCAAAAGGTAACGTGAGGAAAGGGCCTTCATAAAGCAACTTTTCATTGCTGCATTACAGCCCATGCATGGACCCACACATCTCTGCAGAATGTTCTCTATTGATAGAAGAGAAATATTGGAGGATTTTTTAGTTTAATGCATCGGATGATCTTGTAAGATGAGACAAATAATAGCCAATCAGATATCATGTTGGTATTGATTTTCCTAAAAGGAAAGGAGCTACAATCGCAGAATTACATGCCTTAGTTCTGGTTTTGATCTTTCCAAATCATACTTGATTTTAATCGATTAAGGAATGCTACTAGAAGAGTGTAGTGCCTTTGGTTTTCTTTTGAAGCAGTGCTTGTGCTATGCAGAGCTAGAAAAATGTCAAGCAGAATTCTAGCCTTGGAAAAGAAAGATTTCCTTCAAAGAAAAGATTGGGTTTTTTAAATCAATATATAATAGTATTTCAAGCAACTCATGACTTTGCTCACAAAAATCAGCTCTGAAGGGCATAGATTCAGTCATTTGCCCTTCAGAGCTGATGCTTGTGGGCAGAGCCACGAGTTGTTTTCTACTTATCAGAAATATTGAGTATCATATTGATTTATTCAACTTGCAATAGTTTTGGTGAGGAAAACCTACTAGTTGCAAAATTCCATTGGGTACTTTGAACTAGGCTTTGGGTAAGAGCTTTTTGGGGACTTGGAACAATTCGGAGGTTGCTTGCCCAATCCAAGGCAAGAAGTCTAGCTCTCATTAATTAGCTTGCAAAACACCAAAATGGTCAATCTTGCAGGCATACTCATTTGAATGAACATTAAGCACATGTGGAGGGATGAAACGTACTTAACCGAAGAGAAAGCTGTAAGTTTTACTTTAACTTAAAAAGAAAACTACAATCAGACAGTCCTGTCAAATTAGAGACAGGTCAGGCATTTTTGTGTAAAGGAAATTCTTATGGTAAAGTTTTGTTTTGTTAAAAAAAGATTATCATACCATTAGAAAATGAACTCTTGGCTCATTACTGCTTACTGGCTATAAAAATGACAATTTTCATTAGGACAAAACCAACAGAATATTTTAACACGCTACAGAAAGTGGTATCCTTTAACACTTGCTTCAAGGGCACAATTCAAGCAAATATTTTGAGCAGTTTCTATAAGCATCATTCAGCTAAAGTACACCATTGGTTAAATTTTGTCCTAAGACAGTGATCCCCTAAAGCCCCTTGGAAAGCACTAGTTCATCACACTGGGTGCTCCTCATCATCCTTGTCTAAGACCCCAGGCAATTTATTTCTTCAAAGGATTTAATCTGTGTGATTGTTTGATAAGACTCTCCACCCTCCATTCCCCACAAACACCTTCTACAGAACTCTTCCAACATTGGCATTAATCCTGCAATTAGTAAATGGACTTGCCAATCACAGTTGAATCCATGCCTCTCCCACTCCTCATCCTGATTTTTATGGAAGAAGGTAGTTGATATTTGCAGACACAGCGTCTGGCAAAACCATTACATTATTCATGAAACTTCACTGTTCACTTAATTGCTCTGTAGGGCTTTAGTCTCATCTCAATAAGCTGTTGCTTTGGTTTCAGGCACTGCACTTTCCTCTCAAAATTTGAAGATTGGTTGGATTTGATTGGAACACACACCTTTAAGTTACATTACTGTCATCAACTATTACATACCGGCAACCAGCAGGGGTCAGTAATGGCACAAACATTCCACAGCATGATATGTAGCTTTATTATTCTATCATAATTTAAGGTATACACTGCACGGTCACTTTTCTTTTTCACACAAACATATACTTAACAGTATAGCCATGAAGCACATCTAAAACGGTTTGCAAAATATCGGGCTTACTGTGGGTTTTGTTTTGTATTCTTTTTTTCAAGCATATGTCTGAAGCCTTCTAAAAGAGACAGTCACAGTTGGAGTATCTGTGAAAACCAGTGTTCCCCTCTAAGTGTATGTTTTCTCCCAGAGACCACTCACTAGCTTCAAACAATCCATGTTTGGCATTAACTAAAGATATTTTGACTATGATGGACTTTTAAAAACCAACATGTGCGAATAACATTTTCTTAAGAAATCCCACAGTAGGACAAGAAGCAAAAAGCATTCCCAATGCCAACTTTTCCAAAATAGCATTTATTTCTGGATTTCATAGTTTTTAGTTATTTGTTGTGTATTTTTGTCAGCACACGCACGTATGCACATTTTGGGAATGCAGAAAATGAGCATACACCTGTTTACAATGGGCTTACATTGTAGCTACAACTCTAGACTTGTCTAACCAGACTTCTTCCACAAATACCTTTTCACTTGGCACATAAAAATATGAAAAAATTCAACTATTCTAAGATCATCATGTCTCTCCATACAAGACTGGAAAAGGGACAAGGAAAGGAGAAATACAGTAAGGTTGGCTTCATATTCTATGTTGCCTTATTGCCTTAACAACTGACCAAAGGCAGAATTTTAAACATTTCATAGCTGCAAAAACGAAATCATGTACTTGGGCCACAAAAACTGAACCTCAAGTTCATCCTAACACTCTGAGATCAGGCACATTTTGAATATACAAACTAGCAAGCAATTTTGCTTGTATTTGGTGACTTTAAGTAAAAGCTTATATTATTATGGTGCTGTCACTTTAAAGCAGACAGGGATTTACTCAAGCTCAACAAGAATTTGCATGTCATCAACCCAAGCCAAGCAAACCAGAAGTATGTGCATAACTAGGATAGAGTTTCAATCAGTACTACAAACCAATGTTTTTCCACTTCAATGAAAGTTACTGAACATACAACACAAGACAATCCAACTAAATCCAGGCACAGGCAAATGGTGGCAGCATCAATCTTTGACACTTCCAGTCTCAAATGCTGGGTAAAAGCTGTGCCAGATCAACCATTCAAGTCCAAAAGAGCATCTACCATTACACAGTCCAAGGAACCACCATGCCTTCCTAGCACAATGCCTTGTTTTGCTGATTGCTCTTCATTAAGTATAGCTAAAGTTGAATGTTTTTAGTAACCAGAAACTCCTGCAATCCTTAAATCACATTTAACCTGAAATGATCTGAAGCAGGCTTGTTCTCAGCCTAGTTGCTAGCATAGGGAATGATATTCTGCTAATAAGAGAGTAAGAAATACTTTGTTCAGCTAGCAGTGAATGTTTTATATAGATTTCTCAGTGTCTAGAGTATATTTTAAGGACCTAAGTACAACAATTCTAGCAAGTGTTGGAAGGAGATATGTTCACACAGGAAATAAAGCACTGTAACTATGGAACACCTGTAGTCTCCTCGGGGGGGGACCCCCAAAAATGGCATTTGGGCACCCCAAAGTTTTACTTGTGCCATTAAGTTCTTATTGGCTGCAGCTTGTATCAGAGATGCATCATATAATTAATAAATAGATTGTAGTCCATCAAAACTGATATAATAAATCTGACAGTCTTTTTACATATCCAAAATAATGTTTATGTGTATGTTTGTACTTAGACCAATGCAGAAGGTCTTGCAGTTGAGCAACTTGCTAAACTTGACAAAGGAATGATAATTAAGCTGTCCTAACCTCCTGGGCAATATCCATTTTCTTAATTTTCTACCTTTCTTTTCAGACAATTTAAAAATTATGCTCGTTACCAATTTTTATGGTTTTTTGATGTTGCAAAAATGTTTAGGAGTAAAATTAAGCAAGTAAGGCCTACCACTATCTTAGGGTACAACATTTAATACAAACCACTTGAAGACATCCATATAGATATGAGAGAGATTTGAGTCCTCACCCTCCCCAAAAAGTTCTGGGAAGTCTTTAGACCTCATTCTTATACATCTGGAAAGAAAAGAGACACAGCATTCTATGTGTGTCCTTCGCTAAATTCATAGAAAACTTGTATTCTGTACTTGTATATTAGAGCCCAAGTACAACTTTTAATGCTAAAAAGCAATTTTTGGAAGGAAGCAGAGATTTGCTGCATCAGTAAACATAAGATGCAGTTGTGAATGCACTAATTCTGAGGGCTGATGGCCAATAATTGCTGCATTCCTATGAAATGGAGGCTACTGGCCCAGGGTCCAGTAAGTCCTAGGCTTGTCTTAGACCTAGGTCTACATTACCTACCTAGCTAGATTCTTGTGTTGCCATAACTGGCCAAAAGAATGGCAAAAAAGAAAGAAAAGGAATAAAATAAAACTTATAAGTGTATGAATTAAGCTAGGCAATACTTAGAGGGCATACTGGGTATGATATATGTACAGATGGATATATGCTTTACATATTACCTAGGGTCACATAAATAGTTAATATATAAAAAATAAAGTGCTTTCTATTAGGTCCTGATGAGAGGACGTTATAAAATGTTTCACGAACTGCAAAGCAAAAAAATATTACAATCAAAAGAATATTACATCCAACATACATAGGAAAACGGTTAACACAATTATATACAATCCTCTGGATGTCCCAGGACAAAAAAGCATCCCTTCATATACACGGTATATACATATATGTTCTTAATATATTATGACAATATATATTTTAAAACTTTGATCTCTACAACAACCATCAAAGAGGGGAGGATCCTACAAAAACACAAGCAGAAAGCCTACAAGTCCAAGTCCAAGTCCAAATTCTCCCCCCTGAATACTGCCCTCATTGTTGGGGAAGATGTGCCATCTCTCCTTCCTTGGATGCAGCGCCTCAACATCTTGCAAGGCACTGTGTGCAGCAGCTGTGAAATTGGCATCACCGGTGGTGAGTAAATCAAACACACAAGAATGAAAATAGATGTCCTTCAGCAACATCTTCTCATGGCACTTGGTGGTTGCACTCTCCAGTGTATATACAGAACGGGTGTGACTTGAAGCACCAGAAGGAAGGAGTTGTCCCATCACCGGTAAAGGAAGATGCCCACTGTCATCAATGCGTTCACTGGAAGGGCAGCCATTCACACAGAGCTGCAGGTCCTGGCTCTCCTCGTAAGCCAGGGCCAGCTCTTCTGGCATGCGAATTGATAGTGTTAAGTAACGACCAAGCTGGCGCACAAACACGGTAGTTCCAATGTACCTAGCATGCATTTCCACGTATTTGCCACTCACTCTTTCCACAATGCGCAAGCTTTTGGGGTCCCCATCTCCACCACTAGTTGTGCCATCTACAAAAGCTGCTGGCAAATCATCGGTTACTGCCTGATACACCTTCTGGTCTGTACAGTCTTGGTAGGATTTAAAGATAATGGTAATCTGTGGGGAAAACAAGAAAAACAAGAGAGTTAGAACGAACACTTCACATGACAGCTCATCGGTATGTACCACGGAACATATGAATCCATCACTTGAGAAGCCTTAAAGAGAAGCATCTATTGTTAAAAATAGAGCAATGTAATTATATAAATTTCAGGAATGAGTTTGTCAATTCAGAGGGTGCAACATTTCCAACTCATTATTGCACAACTACCTTACCTTCAAAGTTACAAGATCAACATGCCACTATTTGAAACAGCTATACCTTTTAGGGAGAACTTTGCTACTTAAAAAGCAGGGCTCCTTAAGAGTAAAAGTAGGGGACAAGATGGTTAATTCTGTGCTGGTGTTTCCAGCCATACCAGTAAGGAGGGTATTCATTGTACAGAATCATAAAAAAGTGCCTTCAATGTACATAATGGTAAATTTACTCCATTTCAGAATATATCACATTCATAAGTTCTAATGGAAACAGCACTCTTATCTTAGTGGAATGCAAACACATCTCTTAAAATTATCCCAAGGCTGATGTGATAGAAAAATATGGCTCAGTCGATGTCCACTCATAAATGTTAACAGTACCAATCACCTGATCAGAGGCTTAAGCAATTATATTCTGAGTGGCAGTCTTCATAATACAGACTTTTTCAGGCAAATAAACAGGCTATGCAAGGCTATGAGTCCTCATAGCTCTCTCTTAATTTGTCACCAAACTTTTGTATGAAATCTCTGTCTACAAAGTCTTCAATTATTTAAAAGAATGGCAAGTTGAAGAAAAATTGAGAATGAAAAATATCCAGAATGGTATACATTTATATAAAATTCATCCATAAAACTTCAGAAATATTTTAGAATTGATCAAAATGGATTTTGTTTTCTTGTCAAAAAATTCACTAGATGAGACAGTGGATATTTATGGATACAGAGTTCAGAGCAGCTGAACAGTTATTCCATGGTTGGGGGAGGGGGAAAAAAGATAATGGCTTCTCTGTTAACAATTTCATGTTTCTTGAAACTTACTGGTCAATGCAAGAGGAATAACATTTTAATTATTCTTTTACTGAATTTATTATTTGCCAGGACACTTTCCCCTAGTGCAGGGGTGTCAAACTCGATTTGTGTTTGACCATGGAGGCAGAGGCGGGAAGGTGGGGCTGGGGTGGGCATGGAAATGCAAATGCAAAGGGGAAACATTTCTCGATGCTTCCATGCCTTGTAATCAAATGCCACTTTTGCTAGTAGTTTTGCTTTGCCAGCAGCCTGCCAGTGAAAACAGACCTACGAGGGCCACAGGCATACCTCACATCACCTCTGTTTTTGGCTGACACTGCCTCCTCCAGCACGGTCCCAGTGAAAGTGGAGCTCGGGAGGGCTGTGGGCACTCGTCCTGAGCTCCGTTTTCAGCTGCCACAGCCTCCTCCAGCACACTGCCAGCTGCCACCAGGTTGTGGGATCAGCCCCCAATCGACCTTGGCCATTTGCTGTCTCCAGGGTGGCCCCGCAGGTCAGATCTAAGCACGCCACGGGCCAGAGCCTTGAATCTGTGGCTGCCCTAAAGGCTCATTTTTATAAGGTCTTAACATACATAATAAAAATAAATGTAGCTTAAAAATCCTTATCCTAAAGCAGGCAAACAGTGTGCTTTCCAAATGTTTTGTAGTCAATTCCTCTTAACTTCAGCAAAATGGCTAACAGCAAGATTGTTGGAATAGAAACACATTCTAAAGCAATAAACTGTCTATTTCAACCATAGGCTCCTGGACTCAGAGCTGATCTGAAATGATACACTGAAAAGAAAGAAAATCAAAATAGGAATGTTTTTATTCATTCGTAATATGAATTCATTCATTTAGTTTTTACAGCTGCCCATACACAGCCAACACCCTAAAGAAAGGAGAAATACAAGCAGACTATTTGAACAAAATGTTTCAGGAGGGGAAAACATCAAAGCTAATGTTCTCTACATATCCACCTTACTGTTTATGAAGTCATACCTTTTAAAGATATTTAAAGATATTTTAAAGATTACTTTATTCCCTTCTAAGGTCTCTAGTATTAAACTTCAGAGTAACTAGTTTTCATAATCTGTCTCTTACATTTTCCCTATTGAGATTGTGCATCATAAAGCAAACTTAACTATTAAGATGTTTGTATTAACATTTTCATTAATTAATATGTCCTATATTTATATTCCACCTATCTTCTCAAGAGCCTTGAGATGGTTCACAAAGAATTGCCCCTCAAAAAAAAAAAGGACTGACTCCCTCCCCCCAAAGTTTATCAAAGAACTCCACATAGGTGTTAGAACTTGAACTCTGATGTATTCATATTTGTTCTCTCTCATTTTTAAGCTGTCAATTAAAAAAGAGTCAAATATTCATGTTAGGAAGGGCACCACAGAATATTCTTATCAGATACTATCATGAACAAGTATTTCAGCTTTTACAAGTATTATTATATTCAGGATTCTCTCCCTCCTGTATTCGTCATTCTCCTCCTCCTATAACCAGTGATGGAGAACCTTTTTGTTATGATGTGCTGAAAGCATGCATGTGCTGGCACCCACAGTGCAATGCACTCTGCCCGCCCTGGGCATGCGTACACAACACCCCTGCCCTGCCCCCTTACCTGCACTGTGCATGCATGTGCCTCCCAGCTAATTTTTGGCCCGTTTGAGGCCGTTTTTGCCNCCCGTTTGAGGCCGTTTTTGCCCTCCCGGAGGCTCGAGGGAAGCCTCTGCAGCAAGTCTTCCGGAAATACTGGAAGTGCCCGTTTTCAACCTCCGGAGGGCCTCTGGAGCCTGGAGAAGGCCATTTTTGCCCTCCCAGAGGCTCGAGGGAAGCCTCAGGAGCCTGAAAACGGGCTTGTTTCAGCACTTCTGGTATTTCCGGAAGGCCCGTTTTTCAGCCTCCTGAGGATGCAGAGACTTCCTTCGAGCCTCTGGGAGGGCAAAAACGGCCTC
>AZIM01000440.1:289309-308618 GCA_000516915.1 Ophiophagus hannah | reverse complement strand
GGAGCCGCTCCCTCAAATAGCCCGGACCCAGGCCATGGCGGATCTTATACGTGAGCACAAGCACCTTGAATCTCACCTGGAAGGAGACCGGCAACCAATGCAAGTCACGCAGGAGGGGTGTTATATGGGAGCAATTTAGATTAAAGATGGAAAAAGAAACGGACCTTTTCTTTAAACTGAATAAACAAGATGGCACATCTTTGCAGATCCTTTGGGATACAGCAAAAGCATATATGAGAAGAGTGACAATCTCTATATGGCTAAGAGAAATAAGGAGAAAAAACATTATTTTGAAAAGTTAAACAGAGATATTACATCAGAAAGAACCAAATAACAAAAGTTTGAAAAATAAAATGGACTTACTTAAATATAAACTACTTACTTTAGAAACAGAAATTAGCACAACAACTCAAGCTAGCCTAACAGAACTTCTTCGAAAACACGAACAAACCTGGATGATGGTTAGCACAATAGTTAAGGAGACAAAAAGATAAACAATGGGTTAACAAATTACAAGACAAAGAAGGGAAGATATACTATGATGAGAATATTAAGAAGAAAATCTCCCAGAGGTTCTACAAGAAACTCTATATGGAAAATGAAAGACACTCAGAAGAAAAGATCAGAAGAAAAGATCATGACATATCTAAGAAAAGCTGAACTTCCAAGAAATCCAGAGGAAATAAAATCAATGCTTAATGAGGAAATTAAATTGTCAGAAATTACCAAGGCAATTGATAACAAAAAAAAATAATAAAGTATCTGGCCCAGAAGGGCTACCAGCTGAGCTATACAATGAACATCAAAATATTCTGAGCCAGCACCTATTGGAAGTTTCCAATGCAGTGTTATTAGAGGCAAAAATACCAACATCCTGGACAGAGGCTAATATTGTACTGATAAAAAAAGAGGATATAGATCAGACACAGATTCAAAACTACAGGACAATATCCCTCCTGAATGCAGATTACAAGATCTTTACAATGATTATAGCTGAGAGACTTAAAAATTATCTGAACGAATTCATCCATAATGACCAAAATGGTTTCCTACCGAAAAGACAAACTAAACATAATATAAGAATAGTCTAGATATTCTCAAATTCTATGAAGCACATAGCGACCAACAGGGAGCACTACTATTCCTAGATGCTCAGAAAGCTTTTGATAATGTTAATTGGCCGTTTCTAATATAGCAATTAAAACATATGGACATTGGCAAAATTTTTCTAAATATAATTATGGCAATATATTCAAAACAAGAAGCAAAAATAATAATAAATGGAGAAGTGACAAATAATTTCAACATACAGAAAGGCAGGGGCAAGTTTGCCCTCTCTCACTGCTATTATTTATATTTACACTGGAGGTTTTAGCAAGGACAATTCAGCAAGAGCCTCAGATAAAAGGGTCAAAAAATGGAAATCAAAAAATAAAATTCTAAATTACAAGCATTTGCTGATGATTTAGTCTTTATTATGGAAGATCCTGAGCAAACGGGCCCAAAATTAATAGAAAAGCTTGAGGACTATGGAGAAGTAGCTGGCCTGAAAATAAACAAAGGAAAAATGAAAACTATAGCCAAGAATATGACTTGTAAACAAAAAGAAAATCTAGCCAAAAATTTAGATATCCAAAAATAAAATATCTAGGAATTACCATTTCAGCACATTGTTCAACGATCAAAGAAGATAACTATGAGAAACTACTAAAACAAATTTAAAAAGATCTAGAAAGTTGGAACAATTTAAGACTCACTAATAGGAAGAATATCAGCAATTAAATGAATATATTACCTAAGGTCCTAATTTCTGTTCCATAACATACCAATTAAATTATATAAAAATCTCTTTAAAGATTTGAATAAAATGACGCTAAATTTTGTATGGCAGGGAAAGAGACCTAGGATTCAATTGAAACATCTTCAAGATGTAAAGAAAGAGGGGGATTTGGCTTCCCAGAATGGGAATTATATTATCAGGCGGCAGCCTTGACCTGGATCAAGGATTGGATCAATTTAAATAATAAAAGACTTTTATTTCTAGAAGGACACGATCTACAACAGAGTTGGCATGCACATTTGCGGCCTGGTAGAAATATGGCCCACCAATATTTCTTAAGGCATAAAATTTGGCAAGCCTTAATTCTGATCTGGAACAAAATAAGACTTCAAAATTAGAAGGAAATACCAGGTTGGCTATCATCGCTAGAAGCAATAATATATCCAAATTTATACAACCAGACAAAGGCCATCACATACAGAGACATTATAATCGAGGAAGGTCAATTAAAACAGAGACAGGAACTAAAACAACAAGGAATAACTTTGAAATGGTGGGTCTATCTCCAAATACAGTCCAGATATGAAAAAGACAAAAAAGAATGGAGAATCAATCGTCAAGATATAGCATTAGATAAAATCTTAACAGGACCAGAGATCAAACAAATAAAGAAACTCTATAAATATCTACTTGACCGTAAAATGTACGAAGAACAAGTTAAGGAATCAATGATAATCTGGGCTAGGTACCTTGGACATAGTATAAATTTAGACCAATGGCAGCAAATTTGGGAACGAAATAAAAATATTACGCTAGCGACATCTTTCAAGGAAAATCTGTACAAGATGTTTTATAGGTGGCACCTCCCGCCAGCTAGACTAGCTAAAATGTATGGTAGCCAATCACCCAATTGCTGGAAATGCTTGAAAGAACGGGGCACTTACTATCATGTATGGTGGACATGTAAAAAACCCAGGTGTTTTGGTACAAAATTTGGTCATGACTAGAGGGAATGATGGGATTAAAAATTAGCTATATACCAGAGATATTCTTGGTAGGAATAATGAAAGAGAACTTTAGCAAAGCTGATGCCTATTTAATTATACACATAATCACAGAGCAAGAATATTATTCACCCAAAATTGGAAAACAAAAGAAATTCCAAGTGACGATGCTATGATTGATAAGATTTTTTTCAATGTGCTGAATTGGATAGATTGCATCTGAAACACAAGCATATTCAATGACAGGCATGAGATGGTTTTATTTATACCACATGGTCTAGTTATATTATTATTCCAGAAGGCACCAATAAAGAAACATTACCTCTTCAAAATCCAGCTTTATTGTAAGCAGGTGGCAAGCACACTTGGCTTTAATATGATGATGATGATTTCAAAGACAGGTAGCACCTTGCAAAATATATCATGTAAGAGCCCCAATTCAAATTTATTTCCTATAAGGGTACAGATGTAGGAGAAGCGCAGGCTGTGCTAGAAGGGGGGATTAAACATGTCAAAAGTTTGGAGTCATTGCATTGCCACAAGAGAACCAAGTCTAGCACCTTGTGAATTTCATTGACTCTGTGAATGTTCCTGAATATTTGCACCTGACATGATTAAACAGAATGAACTAGCCCACAAATCTTTTGTAGATGGACTTGCATTATGAAGAAAGTTTTATGGTTTATAATGAAAATGCAGTGCTCGTATTAACAATTTCTGTACTTTTTGCTTCTCAGGTTCTTAAATGTTCATCATAGGTACTCAAATATCATAAAAATATTTCTAAATCTCTCACATCAAAGAAGAAAATACCTTTTATTCAGAATTAATGAACTTTTTGGGAAGGATAGCATTGAAAAGTTAATTACAGTATACAATTATAGGTCTATCTTGACTTGATTATCAACTAGATGATAATCAAAGGAAGAGTGAAACTGGCTTTTGGAATGGATGCTAATTGTATAATTTTGGCTAAGAGCATTATTACTATTTTATAAGTTTGACAAAATCTGTGTTGTGTCTAATTAAGGTTATTCTGGGCATATCATATAAATAGAGAAAGGGTTTTTTTTGAAAGATTTTATATTTTAGTGATGAATCTGAATTAATTTTAAGCAGTAGCTTTAGGAGGTGGGCCTTTTTTAGTTTTGCCCAATCCAATTTTATGTGTATTCCATTCTTTAAACATTTCTGACAGTTTTTAATCAAATATGCAGTTTAGTCAATTAGTACCTGTCCTTGCATTCAAGAATTTTCTTTCTCTATGTAATTAAATATAGTGATTCATTAGCACTATAATTCAACCCATCTTCATTCCTGGAACATATACAATCTACTTTCTATAAGTTCTTATGACACCAAAGCAAGTTTTTGATAAGGAATCCAGCCAGAATGTTAAAGGAGAATCCATTACATTGGGGGTTTCACTGAAACAACTGTACTAGATATTACAGAGTCACCCTATATGCTTAAGTCACAGCTAGGCACCATTTGAGAATAGATCATTCAGATCTATTTCCCAGAATCAGTTTTACATGAAGCAATTGGAAGTGGCTGAGAAATTTCCATTTTAACATTGCAATGAGGTCCACTGACATGGCTGAGTCCGGTGGCCCTGAACACATCCCAAGACATTCTTTTTATACTTTTCTGCATGCATTTCACAACTTACTTCTCTGTTCTTTCTTGCTGACCGACAGTCTCCACATATACCCATGTACATCTCAAACCTCTATCCATCGGCTACTTTCTGTTCCCTATTTCTCATGGTTTTCAAAATTACATGCTTTGCAAAATCACATTCCACAACAACAGCTCAGCAGGATTACAAATAGTTCTGGTACGTTTTGAAATCATCCTGTCTAAAACTTTGGCTCATGTCTCTTTTAATCACCAAACCGGTACTTACACCAGTTGAATCCCACCAGTGCCCTTATCTACAGGAAAAAAGGGGTGACATGGTAGGAAGCAACTAAGTTGGGATATACACACTTAGAAAAGCAATCTAAAAGACACTAATAACGATTTGAGAGCAAACAGAAAATATTATAGTGCCGAAGGAAAAAGCACCCAGGATGAAAAATAGCAATTCAGACAAAAGAAGGAATGGAACCTAACAGCAAGGTTAAGCTTCCTCCGATTAAGCTAAAGAAGTAAACAATTTGAAATAAAGGAGTCAATAGAGAGACAATAGGTAACAAGATGAAGGCAAAAGGGACTCTGACAGTGGCATGCTTCAGTTACATTGAGGCATAATCTTCATCAGGAGAAAAGTTGAAACAGAAGCAAAATAATCAAGAGGCATATGTTCAGAAATCTCATCACAGGATGACAATCACAACAATGAGATCAACAACATATAATTTTGTTTTCTGTTGATGAATACATCTGACCCATTCCACAAACTGTTAGATGATGACTGACCTGGAGGACTAAAACAAGGACTATATAACTCCTATTCAGCATCTCCAGTGTTTATTTTTTCCCCTTTCTTCTTCAAATTATTATGCAGATATATTTTTTTCTGGAGGTACGTAGGAAGATTGATAGTGTGCTCAAAATAATACTTTCCCCTTCCTTTCTAGTTTGTGAATGTCAAATAAGCAATGAACATTAATACTTTTCATTCTACGATGTTAGCATTTCATTAATTTCAGTCCAAATTGTCTGTTATGTTGTTTGATAGGGGAGAGATCTCTTGTGGGTCATCTACTCTATCCCCTACAGCAGAATAGTTTTGATTGCTATACTATATATTTAAAAAATGATGGCTGTTATGAGTAACCTTGAACAGAAACTGGGAACAATTCCACAGCTACTTCAGTAGTCATTGCTCAGTTGAAAAAAACAATTCCTAATTATCCTAACAATCATCTTCCATTTTCTGTTTTAATTTTAGTTCTAGAAAGTTTTTTGTGGAGGCATTTATTTTAATTTTGATATAATTTTTAATTTAGATAACATTTTTCAACCTGCAAGATGTTGCTGCTAATTTTTAGAATCTGAATTTCTGCCTGTTTTTTCCCATTTGGGCCAGTGAAATTTGGAGGAAGGACTAACAAGAGAGAAAGGGGAAAATCATGCTGATAAAAACATATCGGTGGGTACCACTGAATTTGTATTATTCTGTTGGGCACCAATCCTGCAAAACATTTTATTGTTAGTTATTCTTCTTTGTTAATTTCCAAAAACTGGACTTCCTCAATTTTTTATTCTATTTATAAAAAAAAGGTTCCAGAGAGACCCAGAAAGCTATCACCCATCCAGTTGTTGAGTATAAACAGCAAACAAATGTGAGATACCTTTTCCTAAAACTTTGGGATTGGCGGGAGTCCAAAAACAACATTGCAAATGAACAATCTGGCTTTAGAACTGGCAGGTCAACAATTGACTATTACTCAGTATTCCAACATCTGGCAGAAAAATACACTGCAAGGCTCTGTGGAGCTTTAAATCCTGATTTTATTGCCCTTAAATCCCATTTTGATTCAATTCTGCTAGATAAGTTTTGGGGGAAATAGCCAGCCTCATCAATAGCCTGCAAGCTATATTTCTTATACAAAATCTGCATTAGAACAAGTATCTGAAACTCCACTGTAATGCCCAAGGACATATCTGTAGAAATAAGTGGATGAAATGGGACTACATAATGACTTTCTTTTTATTTCATTTTTATTTAAATTGTACAATCAAATTTCTAAGTTAGAAACATCTGACCACTAGACAAATTCTTACTCTATGCCATACTCTGTGCTATTCTTTCTGTCTGGAAGGGTGTGTGTGTGTGTGAAGACTGTTATAGTCCTTAATACTTTGTTGAAAGGAAGAAAGACTTATGATAAATTAAGCTAAAATTGTAGTTATGGACTTTGTGACTACACTATAGAACAAGTAATGCAATACAAATACCAAATAGAATTCCATGTTGCATGCAAACACAAAGCCCCAAACTTCTAGGCCACTAAAATGTCAGTGATCATCATTTATTACTCAATGTTTTTTTTATAAACTAGGTGGCCATTTTATACCTTTTGACCTTTGAGAATTTCTGAGGAAAACAATTGCATCACTTCGGTATAAGATACAGCATTGTCTCTGTAACGATTTCTATAGTGTTGAAGAAATAAAGTAAATTTATCTGTGGGACTCCTTGTTATGTTTCAAATGCTTAATCTATGCATCAAGCAGTGCGATAATTCTGCTTCTTCTCCCACTCCAAATAAAATTACCTATCCAATTCTAGAGGAAGAGTGACACAGCAGTGCAATATACTCCCCCAGCACTGTGATAAGAGTGTATGTGGGATTGCAACAGTAACTAAAATTGATCAGTCTCATCCTTTTTAGTTTTGTCTGTTTATGGAAAAGAAACTGAAACAATGATTGCAAATCTGTGAAGGGGGAAAGCATGAGAACATCAGTTTGATTCAAGGCCTCAAACCGATAGTCAAAGATTGATGAAATATAGCTTTTTACCATCTTTTATGGTATCTATGAAATACTTAAAATCCAAAGAAGCTATCAAACAGTGTATTTTGGACACAAGTAAACAAGACTATTTCAGCAGAACAACACAAAGCTGCACCATCAACAACTTTATTAACATCTCTGCCGTGGTTTCCTACTTTTTCAGTGACTTCCCTCCAAGGAGCACCATGTATTTTTAATAGCCCAACTAAATGCCCAACTAAATGCATGGCCTTCTTCAATTATCCAAAGTAGATTAGCACAGCTCCCCCCAATCTTTTGGGCACCTGGGACTGATTGCATGGAGAAAGGGTTTTCAATGGACTGAAGAGGGTGTGGTTTGTATGCTTCCTGCATCCCACAGAAAGGGCTTTGCTTATTTGTGCGGCCCGATTTCTGGCATGCTGTGGCCTAGGGCTGGTCCATGGATTGGGGACCCCTGGATTAGCAGTTGTTCATATTTGGAAAAGTTATGTCCTTAGCCCTTGGAAATCTGACAGCTCAATGGGAATCATTTTACAGTATTGTTCCTTTTGTAAGGATTTCAATACTACTAATACCATCCCTTCGAAGTTATTGCTATAGACATCAGATATGATTTAGATCACTCTCCGTTTATCTGATTCAAAATCCATATAGGGTGACAACATTTCTGTCTGAGACCATGCATATTATGAAAAACTCTTTATAATGATATAAAGGATGATTTATTGCTTGAGTCAAATTTTGCTGCAGAATTTAAGTTTACAATCTTTATTCATTTTATTCTGTTTGTAATGATTTTCTTTTATATCTGTGGTCCTGGATCTATCTATCTATCTATCTATCTNNNTATCTATCTATCTATCTATCTATCTAGATTCTATTGTTTAAGCATGGGGTGCTCTCAAACTTTCAAAGTAGAGGCTGAAGAGGGTACGTACTAGCTTTGGGTCACAAGTTGTCTATTCCTGCTCTAATAACAGTTATAGAAGAGTTAGATGAAAGAGTAAATGCATTCACAGTTAAGAGCAGTAGCAATTAATTAGAAAGTCCAGAGTTCAATTCCTGATTCACTCATTAACTTAGGATGGGTGGGAAGTCATGTTTAAGCATTAATTCCAACATTAATCTGCATTATGTTATAGTTATGAATAACTGATTTCATAGAGTTTCATAAAAATATTGTTTATTAAGAAGGGGTATTGCCACACAACCATAACCTTCTTGAAAAAAAAAAGCCCCAAGTTGCTAGTAGTCTTGTATTTTTAAATAAAGTAGCTAATATAGCAGCCTTTCTAATATTGGATTGGGAGTCTCAGTAAGTAATCTGGTGTTAAACAATTACAGGAGATACTGAAGTTCCTATTAAGGAATAATAGGGTAAATGCTTCAGGGCTATTCTTCCAACTCTTCACAAATCAGTAATGAAACATGAAAACATTCATAAAGCTTAGCCATTTGGAAAATGCAGAAGGATCTGCAATAATAATAACTGAAGAAAAATGTGGTTAATTTACAAAGTGCCAATAAAACTAGATTGATACTTTCCTTATATACATGCAAAGAATTGCTCATACTTGATGGTTTTTGTGGGGATAGCCATTCAAATGGCATTCACATTACACTATGATCAATCTTGAGCCTGCACTTAGACAATAATAATTGTTCACCAGGACTTCAACAGCATCCTCAGAATGTTATGATGGATAAAAGTAAAATTTACCTGTGTGCATGTACCAAAATCAAGCCCCATTTGCCTAAATGAATGAGTGTCACTGCTAGTTTTATTCTGAATATAACTCCTACAAGATTATTTTATTCTACTTTTCATGCTACTTTTAGCAGTTTATATTTTAAACTTTGTTTCAATGTTCCTGCATGCTGCACAGCTGAATTTATTTCTAAGCCGATAGCAACAATGGAAATACTATATCTAATGTTATACTGGCTTAAAATATTTCTTCACTTCAGTTAGTGTTAGCTAATTTTCTTTTTTCTAATGCTCAAATGACTGGATTTCAAAGTAGTTGGGGTTCAGGGACTCTAGGATAGGTTAATTTAAATGCAGAGAGCTTACTCCAATTACTTATTACAGCTTTAGACAGAAAATGATATGTGTCTTTGGGGTCTGCCTGTGGCAGAATGATCTAAAACTGAGTGAAGAACTACAAGAGTTAAGATTTTTTTTAAAAAAGATTTCCCTATTTGGAAAGACCAAGAGTAGGCAGGTCTCTAAAACTGAATTTCTCACTCTGAATCAAAATAGTTTTTGTCATCAAATTTATAATTTTCATCATTGTTTTGCATCTTCCTATTTTTGTCCTTATACAGAAAAAAGCAGTAATGAAACAATAACAGACAAATCATTGTTTAGAGGAGATGGTGACAAATCCTAAGCTTCAGACTTGGATTCTTTTCAGACCAGTGCAGTATTTTTAATGTGGTTTTTTAAAACATCAGCATAGGAAGTGCCTTGGGTCACTTCATTCCCATTCAGCCTTGGGCTATCAACATTGATTAGGAGAAGACAATTCATCCCATACAGAATACAGGCAGTGCAAATCTCTTATTTGATACTTTGCAGGATCCATTGGAGCATATTAAAAAAAAACAGTTAAAACAAAGCAAGGCAAAGTGTGATGCAGAGTCAAGTTTGCTGTCATGGGAGGCATGGCCCACCCCACATGCGGGACGAACTTCTTGCAATGGCCAACTTGACCCTGGGCAAACCGGTTGTTAAATTACACCCCCCCACACACACACTATCAAAGTGGATCTTGGGCGCTGCACTGCAATTGAGAAATGGGCAACAGAGCAGCCAGCACAAGGGAAGGTGGAGGAACAGGGAGAAAAAAAGCGGAAAAGCAGCCTTCTCCTTCCCTCACGTCAGCTGCTCTGTTACCCGGTTCTCCATTGCAGCGCAGCACCCAGAATTCACTTTGAAAGTGGAAGATAATTTAACAGCTGGTTTGCCTGAACCTTTGGAAACTGGCTGAATCCCACCATTGCATGAATCTCAAGCAACAACTCTACAGAGAGTTTTGGAAAGCTTTCTCTTCCAGACCTTCCTGCAGCTCCCAGGGGCATGAACTTGGGGCCTTTTCATATTCAATGCATATATGTGCCATACACTAAATAAATAAATAATAACAGAGATAAGCCAGTTTCCAAGCAAGGAAAAGTCATGTAAGACTTTCATGTGGTGTGGTATAGATTTGTGATACAGGTAGTCCTTGACTTACAACCATTTGTTTAATGACTATTGCAAATTACAAAGGTGTTGGAAAAAAATAACTTACAACTGATCTTTGTTATGAACATTGCAGCATCCACATGATTAAAGTTAGGGTACTTTTTCACGTATTATGATGACTGAGGTGTCCTGGGATCATACAATTGTCATTTGTGACTTTCCTAGCCAGTTTCCAACAAGCAAGGTTAATGGTAGACAGCAGATTCACATAATAACCATATGATTGACTGAATGATTCACTTAATGACCGCAGCAAGTGCGGTCATAAAATTGGGCACAACTCACTTAACTGCCTCACTAAGTGATAAAAACTCTGATCCCAGTTGTGACCGTAAGTTGAAAATTACCTGTACTTATCTTAAGTAATTATCCTGAACAGGCATCCCTGCAGTATTCATGGCTTTATTTGCTTCAAATAATTTCTATGGTAAGGTATCAATTCTTCCCATTATGTTCCTGAAGGATGGGCAGGAAAGATGAAGAATTATAGAAGTGGATGAAGCCTTCAATAATAAGTTGAACCACACACATATGTGCACCCACACAAACCTCCCCTCCCCCACAAACAATCCTAAAGCATTCTGATAACGTGGAAGAAAGTATAGAAACCTTCCCAGGAGAATCAAGGCATTTCAGATAGATTTCGTCAAAGTATTAGCAATCAAACCTAACAAAATTAGACATACTTCCAGGTAATAATGGATATACTGTAGTTTCAGTCTCTTAATACCAATGGCTTTATTTGTCCACAGAGCTCAGTATTGTCTACTTGGTGGCCTGGTTTTCCAGGCATAGAAACATATCTGTTATTCAGACTTTTTTGTGTGGAAAAAGTAATATGGTAACTGTAGAATGAAATCTGGACTATTCTGCATGGAAAGAAAAGATTTACAGTCTGTGGCTGATGGGTTATATGTAGCTCAGTTATTTTAATTTGATTCTTGAAGCTCCTCCATATTCAACAAGCTACTTAATAACATCAGTTTGGTTCCCGCTCTTGCTTCAAGTACTCTGTCAGAAAAGAGGCATGATATCTTTCCTGCTGATCAAACAAAAGACACTTCAGTCAAGAGGCACAAATAGTTGATCTATGATAACAATAATTCAATATACTACGAAGTGAGATGTAGAGCTATTGAGGATGAACCATTTTCTATTTTGACAACTTGACTTTAAAATTCTATATCTATTTCCGTTTATAATAATACTTCCATTGTTGAAATGAAAAGGTGTCTTCTTAGCTCAAACTGTGGCGGATTCCGGTCCTTGAATGATATTTTGTCATCCTTCACTAGTAGATGTATTGTTTCTTTTTTATTTCTTGCTTTATTGTAATCTTGTACTTTACCTTAGTTTTTTTAGCTTTCTTACGGGCCAAAATCTAACACTGAAAATTCTGCTGCATCATATTTATCTCATAGACTTTACATATTCTGTAGGAAGCCTGAAAGAAAGATAGGATGTATTAGTCTTTTCCTAGCAGATGATATACATAGTCTTTGAACTGGAGATTACATATAAACATCATGGCTAAACTTACCCCTCCCCCCACCATAACAATATTTAATGGGGCATTGTCTAGATGTTGACTAGACTGGAGAGACTTGGGTTCAAGTTCATCATCAGTCATGGAAAGTTACTGGGTGAATTTACCTGCAGTCTGTAAATTATTGGGCTTTCTTCCACACTAGGAGTTTGGCTCATTTGAGACCTCTAGCTACTGTATATTAGACTCATGTTTAAGCTCCCACTTGAATGACTGAGTTCATGGATGATTTTGGACCAGTTCCCTCCCAGACTAATGTACATTAAAAAAAACTTCATTGATTTCCAAAAACAGTTAAAAATAAACAGACAAGAAAGAAAAAGTTTGAGAAAGAAAAAAAGATCAGAAAAGAAAGAAGAGGTGCAAAAAGAAAAAAATAGAAAAAGAATGACTTCTGACTTTCTTTGGTACAAGTATGAATAAAAAATGCATCAAACTCTTACTCTAATTTTCTACATTATTTCTATAATCCCATATACTTCTAATCATCAATTCCCAAAATCAACATTTCATTTCTTTCAGGTTCTTGCAAACAATCCAGGAATCAATGTATCTTTTAGGATTGTTGTTCTGAAGACAAAATTATAAGAAACCCTTCATAAGCTATCTTGAGCTTTCACAGAAAAGGCAGGATCAAGATATAATAACAGTAACAACAATATGAACAATACATGTACTTTCCAATTTGGAGAACTTTTTCTTATTGGATACGTTTGCATCCTGATGCAATGATACATAAAGGTTATCTAAGAAATTAGTTTATTTTTCTTCAACTATATAGTAGATACAGTTGCTGTCCATGTTGCTAGATGGGGAAAAGAAAATCTTCCTCTCCTTTTCTGAAATCCCTCCTGGCAACTACTTAAAAGAAGCTCTGAAGTTTTTCGTTTGGAATAATATGATTTAATGGGGAATTTAAATCATAGCTATATTAAATGAGTTGAAAATCTCCCAAACCTGAGAAAGAAGGTTAACTTAACTCTTTAGGATAGAAATCAGAAAAAGTCCCTGCATTAAAGAACAGGTTTTTAAAGATGAAAATTTTTTTTTTATGTCAAAAGCAAATTCATTCTGCAATCAAAGTAAAAGTTTCAGAAACAACATATAGCTATCTTACAACAACTGAGAGATTATGTGAATCTGTAATTATATTGGTCAACATTCAAAGATGCAGTTATATAATATGCAACCATATGAAGGGGACCATCAGTGATACAAAATATTATCAGGATGTAAGATAATAATAGCAATTGCCCTGGGTATCACGGTTTCTAGAAGTACATTTGCTACTAAAATCAGATTCCAAGATAATGATATTGTTTTGAAACTTACACACTAGAATCTGTGCTCATTCTAATACTTTCATTAGCCTAGTTTACTCAATTTGCATTTTTATAAATAAAAATTGTAATAAAATCTTCCCCTCTTCTTTTTTAATTGAAAACTTTAAAAAGAAAATATAAATAAGCATAAGAAATAACATGAGAAAGAATAAAATAATATAATAAATCAGGAATTTAAACATGTCATGGAAGTTAAAAATGTTTAATGTACCATTAATTAGTTGCAAATAGCTAGGCATACCATACATTTCCTACTGGAAAGGTTGTATGATCCCTTCAACAAAAGAATGGTTAACTAAGTTTTGAGAGTATTCTTTAATTTCTCAAACAACTTCATACATTAAAAGTAAATCTGACATAGATTTTAATTAAAATTTGAAAAAGGTTTTAGTTTAGAGTATAACTTAATACATTGATTTGGGTTTATCTATGCGTTAAATTTATATTTCAATTTTACAAGATATTTAACCTGAATATGGATTGAACTTATTTCATTGAAATATATTGTGTTAATTATGATTCTTTATATTCATTTCTTGATTATATTTAATAGTTATTCTTGGGCCTTAAAAATGGTATAGTACATAAAATATACTTAAATACATAATCTATTCTCATTTTCTCCATTATGTGTAATATTGTACTTATTGTTCAGAGCTGAGATGTTATACCTCTGGTTTCATTTAGAGGTTTAAAATGTTTTGATGAGAAAATTCCTGTACTACTTTTTAGAGCATTCAGATTTTGCATTTCATTAGCAGTTCATTTATAGAAGTCATTTATAGAAGATGGCTTTAGCGTTTACCAGACTGTCAAAGAAGTAGTTGATTATAACACCCTCCCCAAATTTGATCTTCTTCAGATGTTTTGGGCCTCCTACCAGCCTACATGGTCAATAACCAGGATTTTTCTCCTCCATTTTAGTCTTGCTAACCACAATTTATCATGATATAAAATTGATAACAGCCAAACTATTATCAGTGCAAAATTTCAACCCATCACTTGAAATAGTTATTAAAATAATATGCAGTTTATAAGAGTGGATTTCACTGAAACTGAAAAGCAGGAAATGAGGAAAGAATCAACATTATGATATATTAAGGACTAAAGAGAAGAAGATTAGGAAATTCATAAATGTATTTGTCAATCACCAAACTACAATTTGAAGGATTGTCTAAATCAACACATTATTTCTCTGCCTGCATTATGATGATGATGTAGCATAATTCCAAAGAATATAAACATTCTTTCCTCACAGTTTTGTAGTGTAAGGCATTTTTCCAAATAAAATCAGAGAAGCCTATTTTGTAAATCAGTGGAATTAAGACCAGATGCCGAGAGAGGGGGGGTGAGGGAAGGAGGGAGGGAGAGAGGGAGAGAGGGAAAGAGAGACTGAGACAGAGAGAGATCTGCAAAGTCAGAAATGCAACAGTGACTGTAGAACAATGAATTTGGAGAAACTAAGAATACAATTATGAGAGCAAGGATTTTGCTATTAAAAATATGTACAGGAAATACCCTACCCTATTTATTTCCTCATTAGTAAAGCTGCATATGGCTAGTGCTATTAAAGTCATCTTTGTAGAAATAGGATGCTTTACTTAAAAGAAGGTGAATCATTTGTGAATTCTGTAGGTGTGAAATGGCTCTCTCTAGCCCTGTACATATGAAAGGTTAGGCAAGTTTTATTTGGTACCTTATACACTTTCTATGTTAATTCATATATTTTAAATGTTACTGTACCAAAGAGCCCATCATGCAAATAGATACCAAACATGTTTGATTCACAAAATTTCCAAAAATCCACATTGGCAGTGGCCAGATGCATTTTATGCAATGAAATAGTAGCCATTTGGATAAAATGCAGAACTGAACCATCAGCTTAGGTCATGTAAGTAGCCTGTGGCACTTTCTGATCAATTTAAATCTGCCTCCTTATAGTTGTTGCATAATGGAATGGAATATACATGTGTATCAGTGATATTATGCATAAAACAAATACAGAAATGGGAAAGCATTGAAGATTATGAATGATGTGTGCATGTGACTATGATTCCTTTGATTTCCCCCCCTCCCCCCCACTTTGGCTTGTCCTATCATTGGTGTATAGTGCTTGCCTCCTGTTATCACCTTCCTCCTGTTATCCATATAGGAATCTAAGTTGGTGCAAATAAAGTTTCTGCCATNTCTGTATAGATATTTCTTTTTTTGCCTAAGCTTAAACAAAAAAAATATATTATCCATGCCATCCATTGTCTTTAAGAAAAGTGAGGCTGTGACAGCCCCCCTAAACTCACTACTCAGTTGAAATAAATAAATTTCAGCTGAGAGCCCAATCAACTTCTGTATCTGGAATGAGGAGGTGCCATCTTCACTATTTCTCTGACAGAAAACTATTATGGCCTCATCCTAATGCCAGTGAAATAAGAACGGAAGAATCCCAAAGTGAGAATATAAATCAATATTTTTAATTGACTGATTAAATTCTCATGTCTTCCTGAAAACTAAACAGGGACTAACCCAACAAAATCAGTGATTCTGCCTTTATTGAAAACTGATTCCTTTATGATTATGTTCTGAAATTAAGAGAAGGGCCAGCTAGGGCAAGAAAAGCAATTCTTATTTCATGTCACTCTTCTAAATGTTGGACTTTAAGCTCAATGATAAGTCTTGGAATGATTTAAGAGCTTTATACCACTGAACACCAGTTCAATTATCTCATAAAGCCCAAAAAGCTTCAACTGTTTAGCCAATTGTACACTAGATTATAGCACAATATCTTTCTCAAAAGAATATTTCTTATAGAAAGTGTTATTCCTCAATTTAAAACACTTGCAACACTTCTGCTATAGAGTTTGAAGACCTGTTTACATTTTACCACAAAACAAGGAATCTGCCTTCTTGTAATTTGGATCCATTTTTTCCATGATAGAGAGAAGCTATACAGTATAACTGACTTCCTTTCAAATTGTCATGATTTTTTTGTATCTGCCCTTACTTAACTTCTCGGGGCTTATCACAACCAACTCCCTCAATCTCTCTTCACTGGATTTTGTTTCTAAGTACTTGATCAATCTTATTGCTCTTTTCTGAATCTTTTTCTAATTTCACAGATTCCTTAAATAATCATGCTCAGAAGTAAACACAGTGTTCAAGATAGGATCAGATCAAAGCAGGATAAAATCATTAGAATATTTGATCTTGTCTTGTAGGATTCAGATTTTGGTGTACAAAAGTTGATAAAAATGCTGATAAACATTCATAATCAATAGCCAAATTTGGTAGTTGTGAAATAATGTCAAAATGTAAACTTGCCTTCACAAAATGGCAAACAGGCCCAGCACATAATCCAGTAAGAGACATTCCTATTTTCTGCATCCTTTCCAACATTAAATTATTAATTTGGGTGCTGTCATCAAGCTATTTTGCTCAGGCATTGACTAAACTCAAGTATTTTCTTTTGCTTATTATTCCTGTGCTAAACATAATACTGCCCTTCTAATGCCTACAAGTAGTAGTGTAATATTTAAATAAATTAATTTTTCAAATTCTGTTTTGTTATATTTCAATAGTACAATCTGATGCATTTCTATTTAGAAATAATTTAACTTAGATTCAATGGATGTATTCTCAGATAAGATTGCAGCATTCCTGGTAGAAGGGTAGTATAAGCTTAAGAAGTAGATTAAAAAAATTATTAAGTGTCCATGTTTTCAGGAGCAAGAAGAAAGGAATGTATGCTGCTGCCAGCATGCTGACTTAAAAGATTAGTCATATTGTTGCAGGATAAAAGTACTAATTTCCATCTATCATGATATACTAATTTATGTAGTACAGAATCAAGGCAAAATTATTCTGCATAGCAGTTACAATTGGTAGTTTTATTTGGCTTTTTTTTTTGTGGGGACAGAACTAAAGGCTTGAAATGATTTTGATCTGTCCAGGGCATCCTGAGATGATGGTATATCTTCCCATTTTTGTCTTACAATTCAGCATGGTCATTGTTCTTTAGGTCATTGTTTTCTTTAGCTTCTTTATGTAACATTTTGTAAATTGTACCTAGTCTTTTATCAGCCTTGACATTTATGAGCCTTGTTTTGCTGTTAACTTTCTAACTTTTTCCCCAGATATTGAACATCATCCAGTGCTGTGCTCCTATTTTTCCTAAAATCAATGCTACTCAATTAATGTCAGACTATAGAGACCACATTTATGAAGCAAGTGTTTAAAAAGCTGTCACGGTGGTAGTTAAATATAATATTGTTACCATAGAAATTAGGATAATTTTGTAATATAGATAACTCACAACTACATATTACGCAGCAAGTTGTAAGAATTTCATCCATGAAATTCCTCTAACTTCTAGAGGGTTTTTTTTTCTGGTTTTCCTAGAGTAAAAATTAAATAATAAAGAACTAGGTCCAAATCTAGAATTTTTAAAAAGCAGTTCACATGTGTTATACATTATATGCTGTATTATCTCTCTCTCTTATTTTCTTGACATTAGGAGTAGTCAGTCTTGCAGATTAATATAAAAACAGGAGGGAAAATTTGGAATCTTGCCCTGTTGGTGATTGCAGTCCCTGAGTCAACGCTGTCCCAACCTCAAGTTTATTTGTTTTGCTGACTATAAATCCCATGCCTGGTTGCCTTCCAGTCATCTTCCAAATTGTGCTCAGTGTGTTGTCTTACAGCCTGTGATTCCAAAAAGGGAAATGGGAAGGTAGTGCTATAGAATTATACAATGAAAAAAAACATGGAATGAGTTGGAAGGGACCATAAAAGTCAACTAGTCCAGGGCTCCCCAATGTTCAGAACTGGAACATGCATGTGTACGTACAGCTCAACTTGCACAAGTAGCAGCCCAGCATGCACACACATCACTTGACTTGTGGACTGGGCCTCCAATTGCACAGGCTGGTTTCCCTCTTACCCCCTCATCAGGCTGCCAAGTAGTCAAGATTGGGGACCACTTTACTTTGGATTGAACAAAGGGTTGGATTGGGGACTGCTTTATTTTGCATTGAACAAAGGATTGGATTGTCCAACCCTTTGTTCAATGTAGGATCCAAAACAAAATTTTTGATAGACAACTATCTAGCCATTGTTTAAAGACCTTTAGCCAAAGAGACCCTGAGCATGTCACATGGTAGTCAATTTCACTGAACTCACATGACATGTGACAATGCATTTCATCTTTCTGATGTCAAGCACGAACATTGTTCCCTGGTTTCAATATATCAGTGGTTCTGGTTCTACCCTCTAAGCAACAGAGGCAAGATCTATTATCTCCTCTTGATAAAAACCTTCAGATACTTGGAAAATTACTATCATATGTATTCTCAATCATCTCTTCTGCAAGTTAAACATACCCCATATTCTTGAACAGTTCCTCATGGGAATTGTCTTGCAAACTAAATCTCAAATTAGATTGCCATCAAAATTACTTCACAGCATTTTTTTAAGATTAAGGTTCAAACAAAATTCTTCTTCAATGGTTCTTCCAGCTGTTTAAATATTTACTGTCAAGTACTCCTGGGGGATTATTTAGAAAGCTGAACCAATGTCATTGCAAGCATCTTTTAACTATAGAATAAATGTAGTTTGGAAATCCTGCATTGAAAGATTATATAATATGTAGAATTTAATACATTCACCCAAATGACAATATTTTTCTCTTATCATCAATACCTTGGCATAACTTCACTTCTTATATTCGTTGTGATATAATTACGTTATCATATCCAATAATCCAGATAATAATGTTATCTAGATTATTGTGATAAGGTGAACCTATCTAAAATATTTTATAGATGTATTTGATAGCCTGCTTCAGAGGTGGTATTCAGCAGGTTCTGACCAGTTCTGGAGAATTGGTAGCAGAAATTTTGAGTAGTTCAGAGAACTGGCAAATAGCACCTCTGACTGGAGATTT
>AZIM01000440.1:105612-118104 GCA_000516915.1 Ophiophagus hannah | reverse complement strand
TTTTAATTAATTTAATTTTGTATTGTGTGATTTTTATATTGTGAGCCGCCCTGAGTCCCTAGGGAGAAAGGGCGGCTTACAAGACCAATAAATTTGAATTTGAATTTTGAATTAACCGGTTAATTTGCCTTCAGAAGTTGTGGGTGCTCCATCACTGGATGCTTTTAAGGAGAGACAGGACAGCCACTTGTCTGGAATGGTATAGGGTCTCCTGCTTGAGCAGAAGTTTGAACTAGAAGACCTGCAAGGTCCCAACTCTGAATGTTGTAAGGTCAAAGAATGTCCAGCTATTTGTAGTGATCATCTTCATTCAGGCTTGTTTAGACTAGATTTGGTATTTTTATCCATTATTATTGTTCTGAATTAATGTAGATAACTGAAGGAAAAACACACTTCATCTTTTCTGCTAATCCTTCAGGAATTTTTTTTTATGATTCTCAGATTTTTTCATACACTAACTATAATTTTGGGAAACATTTATAAGAAAGTATTATGTTTACCCCACTTAAGGATTATTACATTCATTGTTTAGGGAAAAAGGCAGAGTGCAACATAGCTATTTTAAGATTATATTATCCACCTGCTTATTTTGCTTTTATCTCCTTATGAGTTTTGCATTTTGAGCTATTCGGATAAAGCAAGCTCTATTTCCTCTTTCCACATATACAAAAGATAATATTTTTATGAGCCCATGTGAAATAATATTTGGATTTGCTCTTTATGGAGGTTCAGTGGAAAATATTCTCAGCAGGTGAAGCAGACAACTTCAGTCCTGGGTATTGCATTAATATTTTTCAGCAATTGATCTATAGAGTGCTGTGCTATTTCCCATACATACTAGTTTGAATATAATTTAAAATTATATTAAAAATGAAATTACTTCTGCAACAATATGAAATTATGTCTCTCAACTATAATTAAAGTTAATTGGCTCTTTCAAAAGTTACCAAGTTATCTGAAAGTGTTTCAACTGTAGATAAAGACTTATTTCAATTTCAAAATTCCTTGCATTATTCTGAACTGTTAGTTGTAAAAAAAAATACATAGAAAAATATATTTTATACAGATTATTAAAATTTAAATAATTAATGATTCGTGATTTGTATGTGTGTACATGATGAGGGGTCAATTTTGAGGAATGGTTTTGCTATCATTGGGACTATTCCTTCTTATAATGAATAATTACTTGTAAGAAATAAAATGATTTCTGGATCCAGCTGAACACTTAGATGCAATTTGGCAATTAGCATCCTTCAGTCTCAAAAGACTATGGTATTGTACTCTGAAAAGAGGTCCTAAAATAGCATCTAGTGTGCTAAAAAGGCCAATTCAAGAGTGGCAATCCCTTCCACACTGAGGACAGATACTGTCCAGCCCCCAGATTTCACTGGTTCCAAGACTGCCTCTTTGCCTCAGCCTGATGAATGAGTGACTCTTCAAATTGGAGAAGGCCATGCTGTGTCTTTAGCCTCCAAGCTAAATGATCAGAGGTCAAGGTTTCCCAGCTGTTAATGTCCATTTCCAAGGCCTTTAGATCCCTCTTTCAGATATCCTTGTATCGCAGCTGTGATCTCCCTCTAGGGTGCTTTTCCTGAAGTAATTCTCCATACAGAAGGTCTTTTGGAATCTGCCCATCAGGCATCCTCATGACATGCCCAAGCCAGCGTAGACATCACTCTTTCAATAGAATAGAATTCTTTATTGGACAAGTNGTCTTGGTGCATATACTCTCAGTGTACATAGAAGAAAAGATTCAATAGTGTATCCATGCTAGAAATTCCAGCACATTCCAAGACTGCGCTGTTTGGAACTTTGTCATGCCAGGTGATGCCAAGAATACATCGGAGACAGCGCATATGAAAGGTGTTCAACTTTCTCTCCTGCCGTGAGTAAAGGGTCCAAGACTTGCTGCAGTACAAGAGTGTGCTCAAGACACAAGTTCTATAGATCTGAATCTTTGTTCAGACCTAGATGCAACAGGACTTAAAAACTAAAAGTCATCCAAAGAAATCTTACCAACCAAGTTTCTAGACACTTCTACAGATTAAATTGTTAGATTTAAAAAGTGTAAATCATTCTTAGCTAAAGGGGCATCTGTTAAAGAGATTAAGAAAATCAAGATGGTGGCCATAACCATCATTCCTATCCCCTTTTTAAATATGTGATGAATTTTAAAAGTCACGTGGGTTTGATCACATGATTACAAGCACCATATTGATTTTTTTTTACTCCCTACATAAACCTCTGGTCAATTGAGATTTATACCAAGATGCCAAAATGGTTCTGCATCATGAGAAAGAAACTCAAGAAACAGATACATTGCTCTCATACAAATAAACAAATTATTGAATTTATAAGATATAAGTATATGAATGACCCAATTTCTCATTTTTTTCAACTTACATCATCTTTATATTGATGTAAATTTGGAAAAAATATAATATATATCTTTTATATCCACAACTATATTGGTACAAATGACATAATTTCAGAATTAACAGACATACTGGATGATAGATAGTAGTCCTTCCAAATAGTAGTTTCAAAGTGAAATGTGAAATTCTATTTTCAAGTGAAATTAATATTCAAATTTATTACAAAATGAGCTTTTACAAGACAACATAGAACTCAGCTCTGTTTATTTTATTAAGGCATTGAATCAACTTTGTTCTATCTTAATCTGATGAATGAAACTATGGTTTAATGTTATGTCACTGGCTTATTCAACCAACTGTAGTTAAAATCATGGTATTGCATATATATGCTCTGGATAATGTTTCAATATTTCAGTAATGCTGAAAAGTCCTACAGCATTCTTATATGTGTAAAATAACATTTTCAAATCATACAGGAGAAATTGAACTTTAGAAGCCATATTCTCAGCTTCACCATATGATTCATCTATTTCCAAATCTTATATTGTGCCCTTAAATCTCTTCCTCACTGGCAATAACTACAGAGAGGTATATTTTGTCCACATAAGTGGAAATGGAAGAAAGAGCGAGAAGATCAATGTACTTCATTCAATTTTCAGCTGCCTATCACCAAAGGTTGCACATATAAATCTTTCATAGATTTCATCCATATTGCTGTATTTCTAGATGATAAAAGGCATAATATATGTATTCTTAAAGGAGAAAGCTCAATACATAATCAGATAAGGCACATAGAATTGTCTTCCAGACAGTTAAGATGCCATTTCTAATTTTCTTCAAATCTTTCAAATCCCCCTCTTTGTGGTAGCTTTAGTTCAATCCCCATGTTTCCATGCCCACAGAAAACTAACCATGTGGAACTGAAACAACTATATATGCTTTCTCTGTTTCTCCTATTCTCTCTCTAACCTTTTATTTTTCCAATGTCAAATTTCCAATGGTAAGAATCTTGAAGGCAATGTCTATATTAATGATGCTTATCTCAATCAGTCTGCTTGACAGCCTTCCAGAAGTTGGCAATTTCCCTGTTTTGAGAATAATTGTTCCTACTATTCCTTCCCTTTGCTATTGAAACATTGTAAATGTTTTTTACGGTACAATTATGTTCCTCTGCTGTTCTGCATTTCTGAATTTGTGTGTGTGTGTTTTGAAAGTCCCTTCAGAGGATTGGCAGAGTATAGAGGAGAGAGAGGATTAATTGTTTGTTCATCTACAGCTTGAAAATGTTATGAGTTCCCAGGATTTTCCATCATAGATGATTAGTATTCCAAGAAAGTTAATCAGTTATATCTGTGTATAATGTACACTATTCACAGAGAAGAACTTACTAGCCTCTGGACTGATGCGAAAAAATCTGCACTTCACGTGATTTGAGTATATGCAACCATATGCATATTATTAATCTAAAACCACATGAGAGAATACTGATGTGTACAGCTGTAGACTATACATGGATTTTCTCCTAATGAGATCTGCATGTGTTCTGATCTGCAAGATGTGATTGATTTTACGCAGGGGACTTTGCCAAAAGAAAGGCCAATCAAGTGCTAGCAGCTGGGGTTTGCCAGCAAAATGACATCATATGTTTCCAGCTAGAATACACAACCCTACACAAAGATTCCCCACAGTGACATTTAGGAAGCAAACCTTACTGGGACATGTTGTATTTTTGAGATCCAGCCTGCTAAATGTTTGTTTATAGCATTTCCTTGAAAATCCAGGTTACAGTATTTTAATGTCATATATATAAAAACATTTGGCTCTAGAAAATAAAAGTGTTGCATATCCAGAGAGTGAATGTGTTTGGTCTAAAGTTAAACTTGGAAGTAGAATAACATAAGGGTCTGAAATAAACATACGAATATCTCAATATGCTACATATTTCACAACAGGAACTAATTATTCTAATCTAAATTATTCTAATTTAAGAAAAATAGAATAATTAGCTTTTGAGCTTAAAGAAAATATGTTGACAGGAAAGATATCTTGATAATTAGCAAAAGAAATATGCTTTTTCCAGTACAGTATGTTAAAATTTAATATAGCACACTTTGGAGAAAGTAGTCTCTGCAGAATTAGGAAGATGACATGCGTTATATTTGAATCTTTCCTCATATGGATTGGAAGTTGTCTAATCTTCATTACTACAGAAAAACAGGAATGTTGTACTTGATTTTGAAAACCGTGGGGCAGATAAGCACAGATTTCAGGGTTTACAGAATTATTTTTTTTATTTATTGCATTTGGAAGCCTACCAAGCAGAATCAGTTATGACCAAATAATGACTTGGAGAATAGTCATGTACAAGAGTTGGAACCCGTTGTTTCGTGTATCACCATCACTTCTCCTTCCATGAAGTGTATATTGTAATGACCTCTATCTAATTATGTCAGTTGAAGATCTTTAAAGTTTTCTCTGAAAAAGGTATGTAATATTTTTCTTAAAGGATGTTTTAATCTTTTAACACTAATTCATGTATCTTTGTATACTTTCATCTAGTGATAAATGCTCCATTTTAAAAATAAAAATGTAGAAAGTACAGTTTTTATTTCTAAAGGAAAGTAATTTAAAGAACTGCAGATTTCACAATATACTGCAATTTATGTATTAGTTGGAAAATGAAAGCTACATTCTCAATAAAAATTCACACTGGAAAAAAAATCCTTCATCCTTATCAGTGGATTGCCACCAAGAAGACCTTTTCTTTTTAACAGTAAGCTTTGCTTAACTGAATGATGTTCAAACAGTGATATTTCGAAAGCAAGTTCTTTGTTTTCAACAAGTGGCTTCAGTTGCTTTTCTTAAGATTCACGAAATTAGTCAACTTCATTTGTCTTCATCTTAGCTGCATATAATTTTGATACTGCTGATTTAATGTGAATTAGAGAAGAGGTGCGAGTTTTAAAACTGGATTTATTGAGAGAGAGAGAGAGAGAGAATGCAGAGAGAATCAGAGAAAAATGTCACTTTTTTTAACAAGCCATTCAGGATTACTATTGTAAGGATAATTGGATCATGAGAATAAAAGTTGGATGTTGCAGTTTGCTGTTCATGTACAATGCTTGATCCCCATTAACTGATGTTAATGCAATTCAATAGAGCCCCGAGGAGTGCTGAGAAAGCCATAAAGATGGCATGGTTTTTACACTTGCTTATATTCATTGATTAGAAAGAAGTCAATTTTCTTAACTAATTTAATTAAAAGATAACTTCCTCAAGGCATATGATATGGACAAAAGGACAGATTTTTTTTCTAAGGACAAATCTTGTCATCTGTATTATTTTTATCAGAAAGATTCCCTCCCCCCCTCCAAAAAATAGGTGTGGTACAAAAACATAAAGACCAGTGATTTAAATTAAGCCATCAATTTGTGTGTATGCGTGTGTGTGTGTGTGTACATATGTAATATGCTCCAGTAATAACTCTTCACTGATATTGAATTTCTGGAAGCATATATTTGCAATCCCCTAATGGTTACCCTTAGTTTTAAGTACCACATACATATGACCACAAAACATGCTTTTATGTAGCACCACAAAATGCTGGGCTGCATTACATTGTTTGGCATTATAAGAATCTGGTTCTGATTAAAATACCTTTGAAGCCACCTAGGCTGGATTCTTAATAGGACAAGGGTTGACCACTGATTCTCCAGAGATTATTGAGAACTCCCACCATCCCTAAATATCATATTCAACATCAGAAGTGCTGAATGTTATTTGTTCAAAAAAAATTTTAAAAGTACTTTAATACAAATACTTTTAGGCCAGTGATTCTTGGGCTTAGGAAGAAGGCAATGGCAGGCCATTCTTAAAAATCCTGCGAAGGAAATAGCAGGAACTAGTGCAGGTATTCAAGAGGAGTCAAGACTGACTCACAAGCACCCCCCACCCATTAAAGGATACGAGTATATATTTAGTATAGTTTATCATTAACAAGTGTTCTTCAGACATCCAATTTCTACTGACATCCAATTTCTACCCAAGCCAACAAAGAACTCATTCAGGATTTTTATTTCACCCTGCAGATGTAAATCTAAGGTTTTTAGGATTAACCCAATTCTTGATTACTCATCATCCTTGTATACAAATATACAATACTTTCAGTTGAGAATACTGGACTTTGTAGTCCCAGCTGTACTAGAGAGTGGTAGGTTGGGAATGGCACAATTAGATATTTCTCCCTGCAATTTACTACTTGAATGTTTGTTATCAATGGAATGGAATTCAGTAAATCTGCATTTCGGATAACAGGTTCCCACTGGAAACTCTGAGATTGTTTCATGTTTTGACAGCCTTTGGATGAGATTTCATACTTCCCAGGAAAGTCTTCCAATATAAAATGTGCTACATCCATTTGTTCTAAGTTAACTGTCAATGATGAGTGATCAAAACTCTATGGTAGGCATAAAGACTGTCATAAATGTCATCGATACCCTTTGATACATGAAATAATCTTCAGCTGAAGTTTCTGGCTGCCATCCCAACAAAAGCTCAGTGCTCTAACAGTTGAGTGACAGGCAAAGAATTAGTGGATGATGCATTATTCATTATGCCAGAAAAAATTGTTGTTGAATATGGATCTTTTTTTGTCAAAGGCCAGATCCAATAGCAAGTGGGAAGTGGGGTAAGAAGACAGTTCTTTTATTTATAATGAAACCAGTATAAGGATTCGGTGATGTCTACTTAGCTTACACAGAGATAACAGTTGCTTCTCCTAAAATTAATTTCTAGATGCAATCTTATTAAAACAGCCATGTTCTTCACTTCTCTCTCTTTCACAAAGGACATAAGGTCTCCTAAATGCAAAAGGCCGTTCCAATCTACTGATATTTACATTTTGTTTTAAACTGTGATATGGAATTAAGATCCCAACAGCTCCACTTAATTTCCCAGTGTTGTTCAAATCAGTTTGTAGCAACTGTCCATTCTTATTATGACTTTAGATGGCTTATATCCATACAATTCAAAACAACCCTTAAATCTTGAATAATAACCTTAAACCTCCACTGAGCACCAGTATGGTGTAGTGGAATAGGTATTGGACTAGAAGAGATTCTAATCCCCCTTTAGCAATGAAAGTTCAGTGGGTGACTTTAATGACCTATCATTAACATGCAGAGAGCCACATTTTTTACAAGATGAAGCTTCTGAATCATTTTTAAGGGTAATTCCAACTGCAAGGTGATGGGGGAATAGGATTCACCAAAATCCCCTGGTAAGGAAAAAATACAATACAGGCTCTTCTAGTCTGTTCTCAACCACTTTTCTTTCTGCTTCTCTGGCTCCTACACTAACTTTTCTCAGTCAGAGATTAAAATGAGTAGTCCATAGTGACCACAGGGAATAACAATAATTCAAGAACTACTCCAATGCTAGATCTCCATTGAAATGTAGGAAGTATATGAACAATAAATAGTACAGAAGCTCCTAGCTGGTAACATGGTAATTTAAGAAATGAAGATTAACAAATTCTAGAGAACCTCAAATGTCCCATATACCCCTGAAATATGTTTTATCTGCCCACTAAGGCAGGGGTGGGATGCTACCGGTTCTCAGAACCTGTAGCTCTGAANTTTGCACAGCACAGCTGAGGTTGAAAAAACGGGAAAAAAGTGGTTTTGCAAATGCTGCGCACCCGCGCACAGCACTTATCAGCTGTCCGGGCGGCACAGCTTAACTAGTATTACACACGTCTGAAGCGCACATGCGGGTGCAAAACGTAATCACCAAACTGGTAGTAACACCGGTTGAATCCCACCCCTGCACTAAGGACTTTTATGCCAAGTGCTACTCACTACTTTGGGATGTTTTATTTGATTCCAAATATTATACCATGAGAATAATCCTACGGACATTCATTGTAGAATCATTGCAAAGGAAACTATTGCATATGCATAGTTTTGTCCTTTGTGACCAGTCACTTGAATATCTACTTTTGTTCTTCTTATCCCAGAAATTCATGGATGCAAACTTTCATTTAGATTATAGAACTGACACTAATATATTAAAGTCTTATTGCTTGTTGAAGAATCTCTGCAGCTGTTGACAAGCCCATTACTTAATTTATTTGAGTAACTTCTGAGATCTTTCTAAAAATTTTATTGCACTTGCACTTTGGTTCTCTGCAAAAATTGATGAGAGAGATATTCCTATGACCAGTGAATCACCTGGGTTTCTGCACATCTGCTGAAAAGAATAATTCATCTTGAAATGATTATGTCACATAAAGCTATTCTGCAGTTATAATGTCCTAGACTCCTTTTGACCATTCCTGTATTGGATGATAATTTCCCCCTGTAACTTTAAGGTTTCACTGACCTCACTTAAAAGAAAAAGTTATCCCTTCTACCAGAGAAAAATCTTCAGACAGTTTACTTCAGTAGTCAATTTTTAGACTAAGTGGAAGGTGTTCTAAGGTTACACTCACATTTGAAAATAACAGGGTAACCGTTTTGCTTCATTATAGTGTTTATATTTGGGATAGTGACATGACAAGTGTTTGATTTCTTGTTACTTTGTTTCATCTGCTTTCTCTCACAGAATCCTTTGGGGGGGGTCGATGGGGGTGTATAGTACTACTTGGATGAAGAGAAATAAAACTTTTATCCCTTTTCTTGACAAATTGATTTCTTTTAGTCTGTGCTTAGAAAATCATCTTAGAACCCTCATCTATAATTGATAATTCTGTACCCTTTTTCTCCTTCTCCTTCTTTTTCTCCTGTAAATGGTTCATAGCATTCTTTTTAAAATTGCTTTGAATTTCATGTTCTCTGTACTTTGTTAATGCAAGGTGGTCACAAAGAAGTTATAAACAAGAGCAGAGTCCTGTCTGTGCATCCTTTGAGTAAGATAATGGAGGAATAATCAATATTTGCAATCAATCCTGCAATCAATATTTGCATATGGAGGATCTATTGTCCTTCATATATACAACTGTTTGACCTCCATTGTTATGTGAAATGTTAAATAATTACAAATACAGAAAAGGTTTTGATAAAGAGGATAAAAGTGGGATTATTTAGTATTTTCTCTATAGTATATTACCATCAAAACTATGATTTCAGGACCTTATTGTGACTTCCTTTAACTGTAAGATTTAAAATGGCCGTACCAGTAATTTTCAGATTTTCATTGTCATTTGCTAAACAGTCAAAGACCTAATAAATAACTGTAATTTAAGGGGGAAACTCATTTTTCTGTCCCGGTTAGCCAAAAATTAAGAAAACTATTCATATATTTCCATAATCAAATGAATTAAATTATTGGCATATTTTCCATAATTGTATGCATTCAGAACTTTTCAAAATATGCAAATAAAAAGTAGACATAGAGAATAATATTCTCATAGCAGAACAGTAATATATTATAATTCAGTGGTCTCAATGGTGGGGGTAGAATGGTTAAATCTCTTCCTGTGAATTCAGTAGGCCTATAAAGCAATTTATTTTTCCTGGATTGTACCCCAATTGATAGCACTGAACAAACACCATTAAGAGCTAAGATTGCAGCAAACTGTTCTCAAGTGGTACACAGTGTAATATGTTGAGCTTATAAGTGAATAAGCTTCAGAAATGGAGGAAATGAATAATTATTGTACAAAGGAAATTAACAATTTTTTTTTTAAAAAAAGGCAAGACAGAGGCAATATAAAAATGTGGGCTATTGTGAGTATACTTTACCAAATTCAATAGTGAAATAATAGCTAATTATTACCCAAGAGAACAGTATGCAACATCTGTAGAAGCAGAGTACATTTATTCTGTCCGCTGAATTTCTAAAAGGGGAAAAATATATTTATTCATGGATTTATGTTGCAAAAAGACTATTATGTGTAATCAGTTCTTTTCTGAATGATTGCCCTTGGTGACTAATACTGCCTTGCTCTGTCCATTATCAGTGTAGGTGTGGCTGCTCAAATACGTTATCTGTTCAGAGGGAACATTACTTAATGTAATGGAACACATTTGCCATCCATACAGAGCCTACACAACAATTCAGATTATCATTTTCAGAATCAATCAAATGTTAACAAGTATAAATTGGTGCCTTGTAATGGGAATGTACCCATCATGAATAAAAGGTTTCTGCATAATTTAGCCACAATATAGGCATGCTTAACAAAATGTTAATGAAAACATGCTGCTTTCTATTTTTATTATTTTTTAATTTTTGCCATATGTAAGGGCATTCCTTGGAGTCTTAAATATAGATCTCCATTTTTGCCCAATGTCTCTGCCCATTTACATTGAAATGTAGAAACAGTGCTCACAGACTCTAATTGCAGCTAAAAACCTGTCCAGTTTGAAAAAAATAATTTAATCTGTGTTGGATGAACACACCCCAGTTTATGCCCAATTGACTTGAAGGGAAGCTAAATTGTTTATTTATTTAAGGTCAAATTTTTACCTGAACCCCATGACCTATGCTAACCTTTCTAATTTAAATAAAGAGGTCAAAATCTAGAGGACTGAATTGAATCAATCAGCAAAGCAAATCTAAAATTCTAGCTCAGTAATTTATAAAATCCCAGAAGAAAATAAATTAAGTCATAGAATCTGACGAACTGCTCTATGTGAGAATCCAAATCAAAGCACCCACCAGTGAAATCTACCACCCGCCTTGATAATTTGTCCTAACAGTCAATCAGAATCTGCTTAAAATTTTATTTTTTATGTTTTATGTTGTGGGATGATAAAGAATAGGTCTTCGACCTCTTCTGTGTGATATCATTTCTGTTACTTGAAGAGTACTATCAAAATATTTTTGCTAAGTTTTCTTTTCTCAAAGCTAAATGCTCTGTTTTGCTTCAACATCCCTCACAGGATTTAATTTTAGGAGACATTTTGGTTGGTTTGGGGAATTGAAAAGATTCTCAGCTTGGTATTGGAGTGCTAGCCTCCCCAGGGCTTCTTTCTGACTCCCTCTGCTCTTTCTTTCTTTCTTTCAATTATTCATTCATTCATTCATTCATTTTTATGCTGCCCATTTCCTCTACAAGGTGACTCTGGCCTAAACTTAATTCTCTAAAAGAAATAAGATTTTGGTTAGAATGTCACCTTTCTGATGGTTAAGACTGGACAGCTGCAAGCCATAATGAAGTGGGTAACAGTATGGCCAAACTACATGTTACACCAAGACATGAATAACTGAAGCCTAAGATCTTTGGATGTCACTTTAACAATGTACAACTGAGAATTAAGGCAAAGCAAGCAGAGCACATGCTTTCTTTCATAAACATCGAGTTTACTATATCATAAACACTCATCTACATGTTTCAGATGAACTTTTCATTTCCAGTTTGTTCTTATACAGCATGTGGTTTGCTCCAGCTCATGTTTTTCAGCTTTGTAACTAAAGACTCATTTATTATTACCCTTATTGTCAGAGTACAACATGTGTACAATGAGATTGGCTGAGCCTCCCTTCGTGCACCCCCCCCACACACACACACATACACAACTCACAATGAGGACAGAAGTCATTAAAAAAAACCTTTTTGGGGAGTCCTTCTAGATCTTCTGAATTATGGTATTCCAAGGTATAAATTCCATGCCTTCCTGAGGTTTCTCCCAAGATTTTAATGGCTTCCACCCTACCGGTATTTCAAAAGGCCCTGAAGATATAGCTCAGGCCTTTGACAAGGATGATTAATGCCATTTTCTTCTTTTCTTTTCTTTTTTTTTTCTTTTCTTTACTTTCTTTGCCATCTCTGTTTTTATTGCTTTAATGTTTTGGTGTTATTTCTTTGTTTTAATTTTTTAACAATTTGTAAACCACCCAGAGTTGTTGGAAATAAGGCAGCATATAAATGTAATGAATTTTTGTTTTTCTTGTTATAAATAATTTGTCCACAAATCTAATCACATAGGGATATGTCATATTTGTATCTATAATTTTTTCCTCATTTTTTAAAAGGATAGCTATATTTAATTGCTATACTTATTCACTGCTAATTTCAATTTCCTTGCTATTGGACTACTTTATTGGAAATAAATATTTATGCACATGATGAAACAATATTTCTATATTTCTATTTCTATATTTCTATTGAGTA
>AZIM01000440.1:85221-97131 GCA_000516915.1 Ophiophagus hannah | reverse complement strand
GTGGGAGCCCCCACCCTCTGGAATCAACTTCCCCTGGAGCTTCGGGTAGCCCCTGACCTCCGATCTTTCTGCTGTGGCCTAAAAACATGGCTTTTCCAACTTGCCGACCCAGACTGATGGGGGGGATTTTAGCAGTTAGTTTTATCTGTTTACTTTGTGGGATTTCTTATTTAATTCTGTTTTAACTTTTATATTGTTCTTTTTTAATGTAAGCCGCCCTGAGTCCTTCGGGAGATAGGGCAGCATAGAAGTCTCATAAATAAAATAAATAAATAAATAAATTTATTAGTGTCCCTTTTTTTCTTGTATGCATAACTAGATTTTACAATTGGTGCACCATATTTCCTCAGACTGAGTAAATGTAAGTAATGGAACAGCTTTTTAATAGTCCAGTATCTCACAATGGCCTTATAACCCTTCAGTAGAACTGGTTTGTAGCTGACAAATATGACAAGGAGAGCTAGTAAACCCTTAGGCCAGCAATATTCTCATCCCTAATCCATCATACACATCAAAAAATAATGAGATCTCTTGAAACAGTGCCAGAAGTGAGCTCATGTGACACTGAGATGATGAATTAACTCAACCACTTAAAAGGCAAGACACCGTATCCTGAGAAGTGTCAATAATTTCATGGTTTATGATGTCTTTTCTTTATGGGAAAAGAGACGAGCTTAAAGATATTTCTCTGTATATCCTGATCACTAAATCTATTTCCATTTTATCCCTTTAATTGAAAAATTCCATTTTTTGCTACTCCATATGGTACATGTGCATGTGCTGCAACACATCATAAAGGCTGATAATCAGATATGACATGATGCTCTAAATCTTCCCATTCTCTTAAACATACTAAAGGTGTTGTACATTCTATGTATACATCAACATATTGTCAAAGAATTTAAAATCCAGGATTTCAATATCCCAAAATTTGAATTATGAAACTTTACCTTTTGTTGTAAAAATTATTTCCAGATATTTTATCTATTGAGATATCTTTGAAAATTTCATAAGTAAGATAGTTGATAAACATCATCAACAACTTGAGACTGGTTTTGGTTGATTACTCTTTTTAGTTTCTGCATATTATAAAAAGCAATACAACCAAAAATGCTTGTCCTGCATGTACCTTTCAGCAGATAGTACCATGACCAATGGCAACTGGAGGAAGAAAAAAGTTGCATCGCATAACATATACTGAGATGAATCACTAGTCAGTTCCAATGTCATCTAACTGGTAGTGCCTTACCAAGTTCTTAATCAGAGGTACTTTCTAACCCTGTTTTCTACAATATTATAATTGGGGATTCTGGAGTTTGGTCTCCAAATCCAAATCTTACAAAGAAAGGCATCTATAATGTAAATATAGCTGTTCCCCCACCATTTTCCTATTGCCTATTTATCATAAATCTCTTGATGAACCACCAGTGCTTGATATCACCAATCTTTTTTATTAGCTATGCTTTATAATAGAATTATTACTTTGCTTTTCTAAGAATTTTTTGTTATGTTATGAATTAAGAGTGTCTACATGAAGTATCTTTATATAAGCAGCCATATATATGGCATTTGTATCTCCTGTTTCTAGGTTAGTCTTTAAAAAAAATTACAAGAACAGGAATTTTAGAATCTGGAACTAATTTCAGGGACTGGTGCCAATGCTTAATTTAATTTGGTTTCTAAAGTGCAAAGGCAAAGCTTAGAAGGCTCCAATTCCCACGAATCAAAACCCTTGTGTAAGTTCTCCAAGGGAAAAAGATAAGGCTGAAACTCGAGACAACTGGGATTCACAAAACTCTAATTTAACACTTGTCAAATACTGCAGATCCTCCAGGCATACCATATTAAAAGCCATGTGATACTAGAAAGAAAACAGCTGGACCTCTCTAGTAACATGGGTCCAATCCTGTTCAATGTCTCCAAGCTTGGTAATTGCAACAAATTTTCTCATGGAGATTTTAAGCAAGCATTTTTGTGTTAACATTTAAATTTAACTAAAGGCATTTTAGCAACCAGGAATCTTACATCTTCACATAGAAGGGAAACCATCAATAGCCTGAGCAGAGGATTATTTTGTTCATGCTGGGCAGTTCGAGAATAGTAGTGTGGCTTTCAGAGGCCATTTGGTTTGTGTCCTTTGTCCTAGGCTACATAATTGCATGTATCTGACTTTACTTTCTCTAGCTGTTTCATATGTATTGAACAAAAGCTTTTGCTTTCCTGGTAAAAGATAACTGTCTGAAAGCACCCTAGTAATAAATTGAGACATGAAATAATGATAAAATTACATTTTCATAGCATTTTTGTTTTTTGCTGTTGTCGGTTGGGAAAGAGATAGTGATTTAACTACCTTGAAGTGAAAATTGCTTTAACCTTCTAGTTATTATCATAATTCACTGAAGTGCTCCAGTTATATCCCCAATTGAAAGTTAAGATCTTTTTCTCTATTGTAACTTAAAAGGAACATATTAGTTCATAAACAAGAAATGCTATCCATTGCTGAATGAGGTGGAGAACTTTGCCTTCTGCAAATACAGCACTACTCACATGGTTTCCAGTGATGTTTATATGCTAGATTATTTCCAAAAGCTTATTGTTCTTCAAGGGTCAGTTTTCTTTATAATCAATCTCCTAGAAAATGCAGAAAAGATGAATTGAAGGAATGGTATAGCAATCCACTTAAGGCTATGGTGCATAGCAAAATGGCATGATGTAATAAGAAGGAACTACATCCTAAAAATGTTCTAGTTACATTGCATCTTTTTTCAAGAGGAATCTCACATCAATGGAAATATTTCAATGGAAATATTAACATGCACCAGATCAAAAAACCTCATGCCAAGAAATTCAATTTTCCTTCCTAAAATCTACTAGATAAAAGTTGAGTGGAGAGTAGAGTTAGCTGACTACCACACTGAAAGTGTGCTTTCCACTCTCACTATATTAAAGCTTCTGGTTGAACTGAAGGGTTATTTCCTGTGACTTCTCCGCTATCAATCAGTATCTGAAAAACCACCTACCATTTACCAGAATTTGGGAGGGATAGTATCACTGTACCATAAGCAAAGCACCTTGCCTGTTTCAAATTTGGCTCTGATCTCCGCAGTTTCTTCACCATCTTCTTCCTATCAAGAGTAACCTTTTTTTGCTTCTGAGAAAAGATTAACTTTCTTCCCATTTCACTGGTAGCAATACAGATAGATTCCAAAACACTTATCACACAGCTGGAAATTAAAGGAAAACCCAGAGGAAGTGTGTCCTTTTATTCTCATTAAGGATATGGTCTTTCCTTCCTTCCCTTCCCTTTTCTTTTCTTTTCTTTTTTTGAATACATCTCAGTATTCAGTGAGGAAGAGGTTGATCAGATACCACCATATTGTCTTATGACTGATTTGATCCCTGAAGCCAAAATTTCTGTTGGAAGGGTTTACTTCTTTTCTGAGGTTGCCAAGATTAAGAGAGAAGAATGCCAAAAATCTGAAGGCAGGGATTATTCATAACTCCTCATCACCTTCTGTATCTAGTGTTCATGAAGAAGCCAGGGGAATTAAGATTCTGTTCCTGGGAACTCATCCAGAATTAGTATACCTGGCCTGTGATTGCAACTTTCAGCTGCCAAAATACAGGTTTTCACCAAGCAGAAGCAATTTTGGTCTGAAGATTAAGGCATCAGGCTAGAAATTGTAAGCCATGAGTTCTATTCCTATCTTAAGCATAAAGCCAGCTGGGCAACATAGGGTCAATCACTCTCTCAGACCTAGGAAGGAGGCAGTGGCAAACCACTTCTGAAAAACCTTGGCCAAGAAAAGTGAAAGGAACCCAAGTAGTTGCCAAGTGTCAACCCAGATTCAAAAGCAAATACAGTAAGTACTGCCTATAATCATAGACAGAGTGACAGATGTATCTACCTCAGAATGACATATAACCTGGTACAAATTCAAGAAGATGAGAAGAAGTATGTGTGAATTATTCATTACATTACTCAGAGATTGACATTCTTTTCCCACTTTCTCAAAAGAACAAAGGAAAACTGGAAAGAATTGCACTGCTGGAAATACAGTAAAGAAACCAACAGATACTTAGTTAAAAGCAATTCCATTGAAAAAAGATTTTTTTCTCCTACCAAAAATATTCATGTCAAGGAATAAAAAGGTGAGTTCAAATCTCTTGGCAATTTCACACCAAATCCATGCAAGAACCCATTCTTCAACTATGCTGTGTATCTTTTCTCCAGGAGGGCCTTTCCAAGGCATTTAGCTGCCTGAAATAGAACAGCAATTACTCCTTCCTGATCATGCTGAACACATAGCAATAGCACTTAGACTTATTTACCACTTCATGGTGCTTTACTGCCCTCTCTAAGCAGTTTACAGAGTCAGCATACTGCCTCCAACAATTTGGGTCCTCATTTTACTGACCTCAGAAGGATGGAAGGTGAGTCAAGACTGATCAAATTACTCTACCATATAACCTTCCCCTAGTAATAGTAAACTAAATAATAAACCATTTGTTTCTTTTTGCATGCAAAACCAGCTATCTGAAAGTAAGGCATTAGTAAACCACAGTGAGGAGGAAAAACTGCACTCTTCTTTGGTACTTTTTCAGAATGAAAAGAAAGGAGAGATATCATACAATGAATGCTAGCAAAAACAAATGCTAGCAAAAACAAATGCTTTTCAATCAGTTGAAAATAGCTTCTTAAACAACCTGATATAGTTGCAGGATAATCTTGTTGCCAAATCCCAAAATGAAGACTTAATGAGGTCATTTTAAACACAGAAACACTATCTTTGATCTGAACTGATGCAAGAGTTTTATAAAGATAGTTTTGCCCAAAGTTATTTCATCTGCTTGGAATAAAGAGTTTCCTGGATAGCTCCAGAGAGTCCAAAGCTTTGAAAAAAAGGAAGAATAAAAAGTTGAGTATGAGTGTGGGAATTTGGAATTAGCACCTGGTTTATGTACAAGGTGATCTTGGGGACACAGAGTTAGGGTACCACTTTTTAGCTTGGTGGAATTCCAGTACAAGTTGGATGATTTTGATTTTTACTAATTGTCTCTTTTGCTACTAGGATTTATTTGACAATTAAGCAACTATGTTAAGGACAGTATTCAGAATTTTTCACTACTATGGGAATGCAGAAAAATGTGTTTGAATTTTGACAGACTAAAAGATCCTTATTCCATTAATCAGGATCTGGACTGGAGAAAAAGTTATGAACCATGCTTTGCATATCAAGAAGGATTTTTTCTCTTTATAATGTTTAAAACTTATTTCTTCAGATAGTTAAGATTTTTTTTATCAAAACCATTTCATTTTCTAAATTTCATCCAGTGTAAAAAAAAAGTATTGATATATTGAATTTTAAGCATTGAAGACACCATCTTGGGATGCCACACATATTTTAGTTTAATGTTTCTCAACTTAGGCCACTTCTAAGTGAGTGCATTTCAACTCCTAGAATTCTCAGCAATGGCTTTCTGGCTTAGGAATTCTGAGAATTGATGTCCACACATCTGGGAATTTCCAAGGTATCACAGGTCTTCTACTCTATTTGATGATTGTAATATATTCTGAGCATACAGGAAAGGTTGAGAGTTTACACTAGATAAGAAGATAATGAAGGACAAACTGTAACAGTTTCTGCTTTTCATTTTGTCTCACTGTACAAACACACAAGTGTGTTTAGCTCATTTTCTCTTGTTCTGTTTCTACTTCATGTTAGAATAAAAGAAATGCAGTGAATGTACCATGAATAAATCTTCCAATAGTCTAGTTAGTCTATTTTTCTCATTCGACTGAATGAAAATAAATTACTGCAATGTGACCTCTTGATATAGTGAAACGACACATCAGTTGCTGGATCTCACATAACTCAACAGTTGAAGTAAAATGAAATACTTTAGAAAGCCATCCAAAAGATAAAAAGTAAGTACGCTAACATTGAGTAAAGTTGATTCTTTGAGTCTAGATAGTCTTGAAGGTGGTGAGCACAAAAACTGCACTATTTTATATAATACATTCTATTTTATTTAAATGTGAGTTTTTGAGGACTGTATAATGTTGCTGTCTTGCCAGTTTCTGGCTTAGCTACAGAAGCTAGCAAAATCTTAAAATTAAAATTTTTGTCAAGTTCTTTGCACAATTTTCTTTAGCAAAAGTCTATACTGGCTAAGCTTAATTCTTTATCAGGCAAATTAAAATAATGTGAGGAAAAGGACAAGAGTTGGACATACACAATAGCAATAGCACTTAGATTTATATACAGTACTGCCCCATAGTGCTTTACAGCACTCTCTAGGTGGTTTACAATGTCAGCATATTGCCCCCAACAATCTGGAAGGATTGTTACCAAGGATAGAAGGATTTACCAAGGATGGAAGACTGAGTCAATCTTGAATCCTGTCTGGATTGAACTCCAGGCTGTTAGCAGAGTTTGTCTGTAATAGACTCATAGCCTATCAAAAGGCCAAAAGAATCTTAAAGGATAATTCATATATGGAGATTTCAAGAGGAACAAATGAAATACATCCTTGGGGTATCTCAAAATCAAGAAAATAGAAACTTAGCTAAAACTTTTTTTTTACACAGCCTAGTTAATCTACAGAATTCATTATCAGTAAGAGGACATAGACGAGTACATGAAAAATAAGGCTATCAATTGACAGGCATGGTCTTCATATATTTTTATGCTTATGCAATGATGGAGAAATCCAGCCCTGCCAAATGATTCTGATAGCATCTAAATAGGTCAAGCACAGTAGCTCTGTTGCCCATCATGGTTGATTGCATAGTTGATACAACCTTGGTTCTGGTATAGGTCTTTTTCCAAACACATTGTCTCAAAAAAGTTGATCATTTATTATCATACCATGCAAGGTAGAAACATAGAAGTAGATGAAGAAAATCAAACTGTGTTTCTCCATCACACCTGTGTGTTGGAATGAGCTTATGACAGAAAAACAAAGCATGTTATTCCAGGAAGGATTATTATGTTCCAGGGNAATGAACATTCCACAGAAGGAGATGCTAAATGGGAATAGTAACTCAGACTGGATCACAATTTATGAAAAGGCAGTACTAAAAACACTACTGCAAAATAAGAAAGAAATGGGGGAAATGAAGGGCAATACAAATCAATGAAATTATAGGCTGTGGTCACACAAACACAAAAATTAATGAAGACTTGAAGGTTATTTAAAGTTAAAACAATAGGCAGAGAAATAGGAATCAATAAGAATACAGAATACAGAAGTAGCCTACCTCTTCTTCACCCCAAAACCTTGTTCCCTTCTTTTTCATAACAAGCTTTCTTTCCTAATCCTTTACCAACTACCACAATCATGCTATGCACATGCTATGATTTTACAAGATTCTTCCAGCTAAACATGGATTTAAACTTAAATCTGCAGTCTCTTTCCTCATTCTCCTCAATCTTCCTAACACCATGTGTTTTTTAAGGCAAAAGGACATTCCAACTCCATATGGGTAGGTTGTTAAGCTTTCAATATACTTTTGTAACCAATTAGTAAGCCTACTCAGAAAGAACTTGTAAGAAAGGTTATTCACACTTGGGAAAAAGGTAGCACTGAGAAGTGATCTGAAAGTAGCAGTATTAAAGTTAACAGGAAAAAAAACTGGTAATAGGCAAGTCGTTTTGTCTCTCCTTTTAGACAGTTCATTTACCTGGTTTGAATTTCACACATTTGCCTCGGTGGAATTCTTGGTTGTTAATGGAAATGAGGTGATGTGTGATGAGTCATTAAATGCAAGACTGGACTATCACAAGGATGTGAATCATCCACATTATATTTGTTGGAAAGTTGAGAAATGATGTTTTTAGAGAAGAATAAGATTATTGTTGCTCAAGTTGCTATTCCTAGACCAAAATCAGGTCCTTTCATTATGAGATATGATAAGCAATAGCCTGGGAGCAATTTCACTCTACACACACAATGTCTTTCAACACCATGCCAACGTGGTCCCATTTCCCCCATACTCTTTTAATCAATTTATTTATATTAATTCTTAATATATTGCTATTTTCAAAAGATAGATTTTCTGTTGTTTCCATATATTTTGATTGTGATATACTAATTATTAATTGTACATTTTGATTTCTTGAGATGTGGCGTGCTTGCAGTCTGCTGTAACGTGCCCTTTTAAAAGACAGCATACAGAGAGTCCTTGACTTATGACCACTCATTTAGTGACCATTGAAAGTTATGACAGTGCTGAAATAAGTGACTTATGATTGGTGCTCACATTGATTGCAGTGACTCAGGGTCATGTGATTGCCATTTATGACCTTCCTAGATAGCTTCAAACAAGCAAAGTCAAGGAGGAAGCCGTCAGGGAAGGTTGTAAATCACGGCCATGTGATTTCTTGCTTAACTACATTGTTTATTTGCATACTGACCATGGCAAGAAAGGTTGTAAATCTGAATGTAAAGGTTGTGTTACTTAATGACTGCACTGCTTAGCAATGAATTTTCCATTTCCTATTGTGATTGTAGGTTGAGGACTACCTGTACAATTCTTTTAATAAATAATACAGTTGTAAACTAAGGTTGATGCTAAGCATAGCAGCTTTTGAAAACATCTCTGAACATTTCACAGGGCAGAACACATGACATGACTCAGCAAAGTTTATTTTTGCCTAAGGCACAGTACTTACCATATAGCTTATTTTTTTGTATGTATTTGCTGAAAGTAATTGGACAGATTGCAAAATTACCATGTCTTAGAACTACTGTAGAAGACTTCGTACAGCAGATGAAAGGGGCTGTGAATATTTACAAAACTATATTACAATCCCAACATTGCAATAATGCTCCTAAACATCTGTGATCATGGAAGGGCATCAGCTGATTTGTAGCTGGCTAGTAGGAGCAATCCTTGGTAAATTTTATAGATAACCTCAATTATAATATTTACTACATTACAATATCAGTGTGGGACTCGTACCATTAAATGCAATTTTTTAAAATCCCAAAATAGAGTACAGAAATTTTCTTCAATATTTCTAATCTGTCATTTCACTGTGGAAACACTTTATCTTTAAAAAACTGCAGCAGGTAAATGAAATCTGCTCTTTGGTTGAAATGTCTGCTGGCTGGTATTACAAATTGGTTTTCTGTAGGTCAGTGTTTCTCAATCTTGGCAACTTTTAGATGTATGGACTTCAGTTCCCAGAATTCCCCAGCCAGCAATTCTGGGAGTTGAAGTCCACACATCTTAAAGCTGTCCAAGTTAAGAAACACTATTCTATACAATTGACAAGTATAGGAATTTCCAAGAATTGCTCCTATAGCTCTATTACTCCTCCCAGTGTTGTCTCTTGACCTTTTTTAAATATCAAAGGAAAGATTTTCCCCTCCTTATTCAAGAATTTATCACACTATGAAAAAACCTTTCCAAATGTCAGTTACAGCTTTACTTAGTTCTCTCTTTATGTCCTTTTGGCCTAATGGAGCCTTGCCACCTGGAAATGTTCACAATCTGCAAATCAACAAAACAGTTCCTTTTGTTCTTGAGTCAAATGTGGCTCTCTTCTTTTATCTTCAACAAAGAAAGAATCCTTGTTTTGCAGGGGAAAGAAAATCAATATCTGAGTATTTAGATGTGCTGACTCCATAGAGGAACATTCTAATATCTGCTGCTCACTGCAGATATCTTGAAGCAAATTATATCCTCAGATGACTGAAATTTGCTCCCACTAAAAAAAACACATTCTTTTCAGCCTGGATTCAGCCCTACGTTTTTGATAGAATGAGCCATAGTCGTCCTTATAGATGGCTTCCAGTGTAAGAGAAACAGCTAATGTTATTGATCTTGCTCGGCAGTTTTTGAGACACAAAATGTTCTGACAATTTAACAGAATTTGGGGACTTGGAAATAGAATGGAACATTGTAAATAATATAATTTGGACTCAGATTCATCTGTTAATCATGAAATTAAGAAAGGGGAACTACCTCTGGATAAGGTTGCACAAGGTTGCATGAGGTAAAACTTGGAGAACAAGAAGTTCTCATTCAATCCTAGTTAGAATTGAAGTCTTCTGTTATAACCACACAAGCAGAAAGAAGCAGTGTAAGTTGTTGACATACACTTCTGCCATTAACTAAATTCCTAGAACCTGTGGGGCAAGAAATGCTAAGCAGGTTAAAACATTTATCAGCAGCAAAATTCTGATTAGGCAAGTTGAGGATGGCTGCCAAGGTCATTAAACGTTATAATCAGTTTACTGGAATAATCTTGATGTTAAAGCTAACTGAGTCATAGATAATTAATCCTTCATGATGTGTCCCTTGTCCTATTCCAAGTATTGCTGAGAGTGACAGGGATTTATAGTCTTCAATATGCAAGTCACTGATTGCCCATGTTTCCTAGTACAGAAGAATGTCAAATCCTATAATATATTGCCAAAAGACAAAATCCATTCTTCTGGCTTCCCAACCAGCAATAGTCCGAGAGCAGTGACACAGATTTATGAGATGCTGTTAGTAAAGAATACTTCCCGGGATAGTTGATCTCAGGGCTTGAGGTGTCTAAACATTATGGGCAACAATAGAAAGCACTGAAAACATCTATTTATGGATGACCTATCTACAAAAATTGGTCACTAAACCCAGGTGCACAGAGGTCAGGAAAGTCTGAAAAATGAGTCATAGGCTAGATATCTTCCTTTAGCCTGGAGACAAATGGGGGGGGGGAGAATTTTTCTTTTGTTGGCAGCTAAGAGTTGTATACTTTATCGCCTAAATATATTAATACACAGAACAAAACATTAGGGAAAATACATTCACAGACTTAGAAGGACACATTGTGGCCCTTAAGTTCCAGTTCTGAAATAACAACAGCATAACAAAAAAAAAACCAATTCAAACAGACAGGCACCTGATACATAACACCCCAGACTTAACAATTGTCAATAAGAAAGATAAAAAAAAGTCTGGATAAGACTGGATAAAAAGTCTTTCAATAAGAAAGATTTTAAAAAAGTCTGCCATTAGCAGACATGGCAGTTCGTGGAGACAGCAGAATAAAACAGAAAGATCTGGAGAAGATAACAAAATACAAAGACTACAAATAGAAATAGAACAACTGTCCAAAGGCAAGCAAGGGTAGTACCATTAGTAATAGGTGCCTTGGTGCAGTCCAAAATCACCTGGAGCACCATTTGAACACCATTGGCATTGACAATTTTACCATCAGTCAATTGCAAAAGGTGGGGACAGCTTCTGTCCTGCAACAAAATCTGTAACCCCATCAAACACCCAGATCTACCTATCCCAAGTCCTTGGTAAGGATTCAATAGGTAGACAAAAATGCCAAATCCAATCTGAACATCTGGCTGACTGTGTGATGATTAAAAACAACAACTGCAGAAGCACTTCATGAAAACAAACCAGTACACTAGAATCAGCTCCTGCTGAGAAACCACTGAGCTTAATCAGGTACCAAAATTAGTATATAAAACAATCCCACATAAAACCTGTGGCAGAAATGTGAGGTGATTACAATGATTAAACATAATTGCTTTTGAAGAACTTTAGGCTATTATTCCCTTTTCTTTTATGAATTATTTTTGTGCATCAGCAAAATTCACATGCCAGCTGCAGTGTGTTCATAGAAAACAAAACCAGGGCAGCTAGGAAAATAACAAAACTGATTTCAAACAATGTTCTCTCTAATTCTAGTCACTTGCTAACAGCTAATTATTTACTCATAGGCCCAAAAATTTAATATACTGTTTTTCATTAAACTGCTGTGGGAACTGTCAATGATTTCCATAATATCAAGCTTTAACTGAATTGGTAGTTACTTTTTTTTAATTACAATATTTGTATTAAAATTTATACATATGAAAAGGGAGGAAGTTTTTTCTTCTTTTCTGACTGCGTTC
>AZIM01000439.1:762677-780274 GCA_000516915.1 Ophiophagus hannah | reverse complement strand
ACTCCCAGAATTCCTCAGCCAGCATAGCCTGTTGATCGCCCTAAAGTCCACACATTATCTCATAGTCCCATCTTTTTTCTCTTTGAACAGGCTGTGACCCATGGCTTGGCCGGCTCGATGAACCCTCTTGCTAGGTTTTTGTTTATATACTTGCGCATTTCTTGCATTTCCCAGGGCATCGTGGTGTACATTTTGGGCTTTGGTAGTTTTGCCCCGGGAATGATTTCTATGGCGCAGTCTGTCTCATGATGGGAGGGGAGGGGGGTAGAATAGCTGGTCGAGGAATTATGGGCGTTGAAGTCCACAAGTCTTAAAGTTGCCAAGTTCGGAGACCTCTGCTTTATCATCTCAGATTGCTGAAAAATCCATGATGAATGCTGTTCCGTGAAAAAATAAAATAAAATACAGAATCTTATTCCTGAAATATCTGCTAACAAGACTGATGTTTGATTTAGATCAGGGAAATCCAAGTTGAAATCCCTGATCAGTCCCAAAGCTTATTTGGTATCCTCTGTCAGCTTAGCCTACTTTCCAAAGTTGCTGTGAGGATAAAAATGGAGAGAGGCCGCCTAACCACTCTCTGAGGACAAAAGGTGGGATGAGAATAAGAGCAACCACAATAATAACAACAACTTTCTGTCATCAGAGAAGTGGGCGGTCTTGTCTGAGGCAGGAGGCAGAGAGAGAGAGAGAGAGAGATACAGAAAATTGCTCTCTATAATCAGCAATAAATTGGTACTTTGTGCTTATGAAATTCCAGGATGACTTTTTAAGGCCATTTGATTATGTGAAAACTCTTAGGAGAAAAACAAATGTACACCATACAGTAAATATGATTGTTGATATTAACAATTGTACGGTACAATTGAAATCTTTAAAAAAGAGAGAGAGAATAAAGTAAAAAGCCTAGGAAGTTATCTTGTATGTTAAACTATGCTAAGAAATTTCACCAGATTGTTCATAAGCCCTCTTCCACGACTCTTCATTGAAAAACACTTAATTCAAACGTTGATCAACAACATCTATCAACCATCCACTCCTGCAAATTTAATGTAGGTATTTTTTTCCCCATTCAGTTCTGCATAAGAATTCTTTTGCTATTGACTTGCATGAATTCCACAGTTCTTGATGTCTTGAAAATTCCCAGCTGAGCCAAGCAGAACACATGCAGCCTCAATCTGCAATTGTTTCTTAAAATGTCAACAGCGATGAAAAAATGGTATTGATGAGAATCCAAGTGCTTTACTGTATGAGGGGGAAAGGGAAAAAAGATTCTGCCAGAGCAACATAATGAAACCTGGAGGTCATGTTCCTAAGACAAGATGAAAACATGTTCTCCTTCCTAAAAAGAAAAGGAGGAACCTTTAGAAGTGTGTTAGTTAAGATGTCTAATGCCAAAGGCTGGAGACCAAGATCCAATACCCAGAACATCCCAGATAAAAACCCATATATTTGGAACAACAATAAGCAATCCTTGCATTATTTCCTCTGGGCCAGCATGGAATTATGAGATTCCCTAGGCTGTTCATTGCTGGATCCCTGTGATACTATATAAAAAAATAAAAACATTTTTAGACATTTAAAATCTATTTTAAAAATACATGTTATACTTTGGACAGAGAAATGAGCACATATATACTATGAATACTGTACCACTTTCATCATCAAAATAAAATAGTGCTTTCCATCAAATAATTTTGTGCTGGAAAGATTCTGTTTTGTTCCTGGAATCATGGTAGTGCCGTGATTTATGAGCTTAAAATGTGAAACTGCACATTACTGTCTTCTAATACATTGCCAGCATATTAGGAATTTTAACTAATTACAAAGCAAGAAATGGCAGATGAAGGCAAAATATTTTTAGATGCTTTACCATGGAAAGAGCAGGATAATAATCTAAGTGTATGCGCAATGAATCAAATCTGGATTCTTAAATTACTAAATTACATATTTGGCTTTAGAAGAACATAATTATTTTCACTGGTGCTCTGCACAGAAAAAGTGGCTAGAGAGACATTAGTAGCCGTTTCACTTGAACCTGCCCATTACATAAACTCCATAGAGAGCACAAGGCCATGGACAGCTTTAGAAAAGCCTTGGGTATGATTCCCAACGCCAATTTTAATTTTTAAAAATGACAGAAAATGATTAAGCATAGTAGCAATAGCAATAGCACTTAGACTTATATACCACTTTAGAATGCTTTACAGCCCTCTCTAAGCAGTTTACAGAGTCAACCTATTGACCCCAACAATCTGGGTCCTCATTTTATCCACCTCAGAAGGATGGAAGGCTAACTCAACCTTGAGCCTGGTGAGATTCGAACTGCCAAATTGCAGTCAGCTGGCAGTCAGGAGAAGTAGCCTGTAGTACTGCACTCTAACCTCTGCGCCACTGAGGCTCTATTGGAAGTGTTCCTACTGATGTTTATATTTAATCTTAATCGAATCGAGTTTAATTCTAGCCTACCTCTTCCAGATGAATGTCAACTAAAAAAATACTTTTTTGGTCTTTTTAGTTGCCAGCAGAAAGGGAGAGGGGAAAGTAGTGCATTCCTTATGATTTGAATGGGGGTGGTTTGTCGGAGCCCTCACAATGTGTTTATTTTGTGGTGGCCCCGTTTACTTCCTGGATTGTGGTTCTTCACAGGCAATTTGAAGGCCGTGTACAGCTCTGAACAAAATAGATTTAATATGGAGAGGCTATTTCTCAATTTCACTTGTAGATGCAAGAGAGAAATGCACCACTTGCTTCTCATGGGTCACTGTTGGAAATGGTGCACTGGAGCTAACAAGCCCTTGATGAGATCTACTGGCACAGGAATTGAAATTCAACATATGGAAGGTTGGCAAAATCTAGCTGAAATATATGAGATAATTGGGGGAAGACAGGAGAGATTACCAAGCAAATGAGCCTGACTATCTTACAAAAGAATTTAATGAATATTCTCCTAATTTGTATTGTGGGTAGTTGTCCTAGGGCTAGATGCTATGGAGTTTGTAGGCTATAGAACTAGGGGCATCAAACTCGATTTCATTAAGGGCNTCAGGGTTGTGTTTGACCTCGGGGGGGGAGTGGCCAGGGTGGGTGTGGCCAGCTCAACATCACTCAAGGGCTCTGCCAGCAAAAACAGAGCTCAGGAGGGCTGCGCACGGTCTTCCCGAGCTCCGTTTTTGCGGTCCTTTGCTGTTTCCAGGGCACCCCATGGGCCAGATTGACCCATGGGCCTTGAGTTTGACACCCCTGCTATAGAAGAAACAAGATATAGAAGAACGGTTTAAAATTACTGGTAAGATGCTCCCTCTCCCTCTCCCTCTCCCTCTCCCTCCCCCTCTCCCTCTCTCTCTCTCTCCCTCCCTNCTCTCTCTCTCCCTCCCTCCTCTCTCTCATACAGACACCCACCATAATATAATAATATATTATTTCTAAAAATAAATACATATGACATTAATAATAATGTCATTAATAATAATATATTTGGAACAGTTTATATCCTGTAACGAAATCTTTAACATCATCCAACAACATCTATCTATCCCAGGTCCTTTGGAAGCACTTGATAGGTGGTTAAAAATGCCAAATCTTGTCCAAATATCTGGCTGACTGTATGATGAACCACAATAATATATTCAATCAACGATGAAGAGATTAAAAACCCTGGACAGAAAAATTCCATATAGCAACCATTTTAGTTATATTTAGTTTAAATTTGGAACCAGACGTTTTACCCTAAAGATGTATTAAAACAACATTAAGCTAAGGGATAATGTAGAATGCTTTAGTGGGAAAACAAAGAACTCGAGTGCAATTGCTCACTGTGATTGGCAGTGGTGGAATTATGAGAAACTCAGTGCTTACAAGTTTGAAGCCACGGGGAAGGAATATAAAGTGGTCTTTCCTCTTGGGAAATGCAAGGTACTCTGATGATCAAATACATGCTTTAGCTCTGATCCTGATTAACATAAACAAAAACCATATACCCTCAAATCTGTATGAAGAGATAAACATTAGCTTTCTTTCTTGTGGCAAAATGTCATTGGTGTCATTTCTATGCCAATGGAGCTTTCCTATTCTCTGTCTGGCATTGAGTTTCATGCAATTTAAAAAAAAATTGCTCTTTTTAAACTTAATTTTCCCCCCAGTTTTCAGTATTACATGGTTATTAACCTTAATTTTAACATGGTTACCAGGTCGTACATACCCTAAAAGAAGCCCCATTGACTACAGTGTATGTATTAATTAAATTTGAACTTCAACAAGATCAAAAGTTAAACTACATGGCTCTTCTGCTTTGATTTCTAAGTTTTTTCTTTACAGAATTGTTTACACTGCCTATATATATGCAGGGAAGCTAGGAAGCTGGTGCCTATCTAGTTTTAAAGAAACCGACAAAAATGATATCATCTAGCAAGCAGTTCTTAAAAGCATTTGAAATGAATTTGACAACAAAAATAATTGCCATATACTATACTATTCAAAAATGATATGATTATATAATCTTTGGATGACTTTCATTATCTGAAAATAATATAATTCTCCAAGTTGTGCAGTTTTTAACATAAACACAGTGATGCAAAGAATCCAGGGGCCATTGTAAACAACAAAGCTGGAAGCCTTAATATTTTATGATCCAAATAATATTGTACCTGCTAAGTTCAAATTAACAGAATTATCTTTCTTCATGTGACACTTGCAAAATGCTTCATAATTGTTATAGGTGAGTCCCCCTAGCAATTAATGTGCCTTGGGCCAAGGGAAACTTCTGTCCATCTTTCTTTCCTCGTGATTCATTTCCATTTCAGAAATAACCCACAAAACAGCATGGAGAAATGTTATTTTGAGTGACTAATGTTTATTAAAATAAAATCCGATTTGACATTATTACGCCATTCTCTAGGATTATGGCCTTTTTTTTTTAACTAATCCACAATATAAACTTCTGTGTGATTGACCGATAATGTTGCAAAGGAATGTTAGAAGCAGAGCAGAGATTTCCTTTGAACATACTCTAGGCTCGATCTTTTAAAACCTAAGTATTTTAAAGTAACAATAGCCAGCCAGAACAGATTGGATTTCTAATTTTAATATGGTAGGCCATATCAATATGGTGGGCTAAATTTCTGTAGGTCTAATACCTCTTTGGGGGAATGCATCCAGGCAAGTCACATTATTTTCAAGATGTTTCCATTGCTGTTGCAGAAGACTCAGTTTGAACATTTGCAAATTGTTCATCTGAATTTGTAATCACCTGGCTTGTCCTTTTGTATGGACCGGTGTTGCAGAACTGAGCAACGAGTGTAAAATGTATGGGCCAGGCTTCTCACATTCAGTTTTCAGAGACACGGATTATATGTGATATATCTCAATACCCAAATATCTAGAGGATGGCATTAAACTTATGCATCTAAAGCTCAAATACACAGAGATTATAAGCACTGTACTGGAATGTTAATGCCTCATTTTCTTTTTATTTTATTTCATTTCTTGTTCTTGGGAATCATCTCTGGCCTGATAAGACCTGCCCCCCCCTCCAATACTGTGCTCCAACCAATACCCACTTCCTGCTTCCTTTCTGGCCAAATCTCTTTCCTGTTTCCTCTCAAGCTCCCCCAGGATTGCAATCTCCCACCGGTCTTTGTTGCTTGGCAACAAAACTGAAATCCCCCCCACTTTAGTTTCCTCTCCCCCGCACAGCTGCTAGGCATCCTCAGCCATATTTTGATGTAACAAATAGGAGACCAGATGGGATGATACATTTAATAACATTTCTAAAAGAAAAAAAAAGTATGTGTATGGGGCAAGAACTTGGGTGGAATAGAACCCTTACCCATGAAGAAAGAGGAGCACAGGTTTGCAACATCCATGCCGCCAAAGGAACACTGTAAGGCAGGGATGTCCAACCTTGGCAACATTAAGACTTGTGGACTTCAACTCCCAGCATGGTTGGATTCTGGGAGTTGAAGTCACATGTCTTAAAGTTGCCAAGGTTGGATATCCCTACAAAGGCAAAGGGGGTGGAGGCATATGTTGGTGTGGGAGATGGGGAAATGGAAATAAATGGAAGTCCCCCATTAAGAACATTAATAATGCCATACATCCTCAGCAGTAATAAACGTTGGCTTTGTTGCTTTGGTTTTATTAATTTATTTATAATTTATATGCCGCCTATCTTGCAATCTAACAGCTCTATTTTTGTTCTCATGCAGAGGAGGAGTTGGGCTATAGGGTACCTTACAACCATACGACTCACTGATGTCTTTGCTACTCTCATAGCAGCATGGGTGGCCCAATAGTCCTCTAAGATGTGGCAGGCAGCTCATCACCCCTGCTGGCATCTGTGACCAGGGCTACTGTTGGTGTGTCACCTTTCTAGGCTTAATTATGCTTGCCTTGAATATCAGGAGTATCCTGAACAAAAGCATTTCCAAGCTCAGTACAGGTTTCCCTTATTTTATGCTCTCTGAAAACTTTGCATAAAACAAACTCATATAAATGGAGTCATTAACCAATGGAAAAGCGAGGTTGAGGAATAGGTTGTCACATTTTGTAACCCAAATGCATTGACAAATCTGCTCATAAATTTTCAGAGTCTTATTCTTCACTACTACATTATTCAAATGCATTTTCTTCCTTGTCTCATATTCTATGTACCTATGTACTGTACAAGGGAAGCATTTTCTCCATCTTTTCTATTAATGCACGTGGTTATCATAGCAGACAAAGAGTAGAACGCATTTCATCATAACAGTACAAATTTGATTAGCATTCTTCATTGTGCTGCTTGCAGTAGATTTGCCTGGTTGGTTAAAAGCTCATTCTAAGGTTGAGGGTTCTTCACCAGCTCTGAAGCAATGTAACAATCTAAGTTTTTTTCTATTGTTATAGAGGGGCTTTTCCTTTGCATCTTGGAAATGTTGATTGGACAAGATTTTGATGGCCACTTTGATCCTGCAATAAGAGTAATAACTATTGCAGATGTTGAAATGAGAGACAAAACACACAACTAGAACAATTGTACAACATGATTATAAATGTATAGGTGAAGGCAGAATGAGGTTTTGGTGGGAAAATATTCAAATAATTTTAGGGGGAAGTAATTCTGGCAGGTTTTTAATGTGCAAATTCACTGTGCTGACAACAATTGCATAACAGCATTTTTTCTGCATGAAGCGAATTTTGGATGAAAACTATAAATTACATGAAGTGGGGAGAACCTACTTTTGATAGTCTTATCATTATTTTACTTCTGTTTATACAGTACTAATTTCATTTTCTTTCTTTTTATTACTGTAAGCAGCTTAGAGTAGCTTAGACTAGAGTGGCAAGATAGGGGGTAAATAAATTTAACGAATAAAATAATAATAAATCAGCTGTTATTAAGCATAATTCCATACTAATAATAGAGATAACTGGGCTAGGTTGTGGTTGTTTGCCATTTATATTCCAGTCTCATTGAATGGGAGCTTTGCTATTGTATTTATTCTCTGTCTCTCTCTCTGTCTCTCTCACACACACAGGGGGGAGGAGGGAGGGGAGAGAGAGGAAAGTAACCATTCCCAAATAGTTCTACAATAACAGCCTGAATCAATTCATTTAAGGATTAAGGTGTCTTCATATACTCCAAATTAAGGAGCATAATATACCATGCTGGTCCAATGTAGATTAATAAATGGGTGCACTTTCCCCCCAATTGTTTTAGTTTAGGGCTGAGAGAAAGTCACAGATCAAAGTCATCCAGCCAAGTTTCATGCCTAAGGAAGGCATAAAAGATCCTAATCTAGCACCTCATTCACTGCACCATGTTTGCCTTTTAAAAAAAAAAAGGCCTGGGTAAAATGTGCAAATAAATCACAATTAGATTGGTTGCCTCAATTCCAGCCCAGCATTTTTTATTCCCCTCAATGAAAGTCCCACCAAGGAAAAAGCAGAGTTTTACTGTTGATTTAGATTAGGGGTGCTGGGGAGTTCTTGGAGTTGTAGTCCACAAGTCTTAAAGTTACCAAGGTTGGACTCCCTTGATTTAGACTCATTAGTCTGGAGACTTGGGAATACAGGTTGGACTGTATGTGTGAATAGGTGAGCTTTTAATAGGACCAGAACTCCATCCCATGCCAGTCCCTATAAGACCTAACAATAGCCACATTAACTGTGGAATGTTGCATACACAACTCACACCTACTTCTGTGATCATCGTTGTTTATTTTTCTTTTTTTACTTACCATGTGTCCTCTTCACCTCATTTCAGAACATTTACGGGTACTTTCGTGAGGACAGAGCTTTCTAAATATTCAGTACATAGCCAATAATCAAGTTTTTAATGGGGGAAAAGGGACATGGAAACACTAAAGAGGGACATATAACATTATTTCTATTTTCCTGCAGAGCTCCCAAGCCCACAATGCTTGATAAACTCTTTTATTTTACTAAAGTGTTTAATAATGGCTTTTCTCTCAGTTTTGCAACTCAGAATGGTCCTTTGTGAAAAATATGCCATTTCATGCCATCAGATTGTTTGTTTACTTACGGATGAGACAGAGATGCTTCATTCTGATTGTTCTATAGTACAGGAAGATTTTGATTCATGTGATTGAAGTCTACTTGTTTTAAATCATACTCTAGAAGCATTTTGTTTTGCATCAGCTAGATTTTGCTGTTGTAGTTTTTCACAGCAAAGAAGCCTTCCTTTTAAGAAATAGGTTTCTGTTAACAGTTTAGCATGCACTTTCAAGTCCAGTAAAATAAGTATAATTAGAGAGGATTAGATTTGTTCCATTGTATGCTATTTTTTAAAAAAGAATATATGTTTATTAAAAGATTAGTTCTGAGAAAAATCACATCTGACAGAACTGCATTGTGAACTACAGATTAACTACTGTATTTACTTAAGCAGTTTGATTCCATTGCTCGATGTAGAAAAAGCGATCTTAAATTTTTTGCACTGACATGTTTAGAGACTTTCCTCCACCCTGTCAGAAAAAGTGGTCTGTTGAAAGATAGGAAACAATACAGAAGAAAAGCATACATAAAAATAGAAGCCCACGTCGACAGGCCATATATGGAGTTACTGGGGACTTCAGAGGGATACCCTTTCATTCTTTCTTTCAGGGTGGTTTTTTTTTATTTTTGCACCACCCCTTTGGTGAAAACAAATCACTACCGCATTATTTCTCCTTCTCTCCGCTATTCAACCAAACCTTCTCCAAAAAAAAAAAAAAAGCTCCACGTGGATAAACAAAATCTATTCATATTATTCGTATTCGAATGCGGTCCAGGTCACTTCAAACTAATGTTCTTTAAACAATTTGAAACGAATTTATCCTATTTAATAACAAGTGGAGCAAAATGCAAAGGATTGCGGTACAGTGCAGCAACAGCAGCTTCTGATGAGTCAAGCTCCCACAGACGCCAGCCTGCCTCCAACCCCCCCCACCCCGTCCTCTTTTCCTCTCCTCCCATCCCCCTCTGCCTCTCAATAGATGTCTATTAAAAGCTGCTGACGTTGGGAGCGACGGCCATCTTTGATGAGGGCACAGCTCCCATTCCATTGAAGAAGGAGATTTGGGGAGGTCAGGAGCGGCTGTTCTTACTTCCCAACTGCAGCAGCACACCCCACTCTCATAACCCTCCACAGAGGCAACCGAGCAGAACTCATCTGGAGCGAAGGTAAGGGAAAGCAGAGGATGAAAGCCCCCTGCTTGCCTTCGGAAGCTCTTCCACAGCTAAAGCCGTGGAAGGAAGGGAGAACTATGGCAGGCTGGGAGAAACGGTGATATTTTTCCAACCATATTGTTGTTTCTGATAGAGCAAACCAGAGGGAAGGAGAAGAAAAGAAACGTTCATTTCTGCGCCTGATTTGCTATCATTTAAAAAAAAAAGAATCTGGTGGTGCATTCTTTGCATGTAAGAGTTCTTCTGCAGTATTTGCGTGGTTTTGTGTCTGTCTGTGTGTGAAAGAGTGAGTGCGTGTGAGGGAGAAAAGGAAGATAGGGTTCAACTAAGTGATTGCGTTTTGCTGGTTGAAATCACTTTTCTTCCACCCGCCTTTTGGGGCAGAATCGGTGCGACTAGCTATAAAAAGAAGCGGGGAGGAAAAATTGTATGTAGCCGGAGGATTTTCCTTGTAGGCTGGGCAACCTTCTTCGACTAGAGATTCCATTTCAGTACCCTGGACAGCGAACACCACGGCTGCGGACTCTGTCGCAACGGCCGCAGAACTCCATCCAAGGCAGAGTGCGCACCCAAAAGCCTCACTGCAGCAACGGGACTTTTAATTTCAGCACCTCGGACAGCTAAGGGCCATTCTCCTGGGATCCCCCTGCAGGCAAAAGTTGTGCTGATGGAGGGAAATCCGACGCCTTGGAGATACTTGCCTTGAGACTAGTGACAATGCAAATACTGCAAAATGGTGTTTGGGGATGGGGGTGGGGGTNGGGTGGGGGTGGGGGTGGGAGGAACGCCGGAGGCAGAAAAGTGGGCAGAAGTTTTATATGAAGAGGCTGCTCTAAAGGGAGCGAGGGAATGGAGACTGGTGCATTAAAATCGCTCGCGATTGCAGCTCATTATTTAGTTTCCAGGTGCCCTTCGTCCCTTTTGCCAATACTGATCTTCTCTGTTTGCACGCCATAGCCACCCTGCCTCACAACATCCGCATTCGTCGCCACTTAGGAAAGATGAAACCTTTCCTGACTTCTCCACTGCAGAGACCTGCTGTGAAACAGCGGCACGCTTCCCTAGGCTGGGGGGGTCTGTGTTTGTTTTGGAAAGAGGTGCTGTAACTAAACAAGTTTGTTGTGGTTTTATTTTATTATCAGAGGGAGATTTCAAAGAAGGGAGCTTGAGTCTAAATCTTCGGAATCTTTTTTTTTTTTAAAGTAGTGAAAAGCGACGGTAAGAACAGACAAAGCAAAACCTTTCATCCCTTCCTTCCTCTCTTAATGATCCCCAAAGACCACATCGCGAAAGTTCTCTGGAGTTTGGCGATCTCCCGCAAGCCCCAGCGGCTTTGCAATTTTCCTCCGGACGTGCTGGGGCAGTTTCATTCATCTTTCCGTTTTTGCCGCCTATAACGACGTGCCAAACGGCCATTCCTAAATAGCACTGCGATAGGCGAGAACTCTCTTGAAATGCAAGGAATGCTTAGCGAGGCAGTTCGATCGGTGTCGCGAGCGCTTAACGGAGCTTTTCGTTTCAACGCGTTGATTGGAAGGGTGGCAAACCTTTGGTGCCAGGAACCACAAAACAATCCGCTCTGGGAGCCTGCCATTGTAAAAACAACAACAACAACAAAAAACCCCTTTTGCGGAAACGTCTATGGTTCAACCCCCTGCTTCTCTAGAGGAAGTGGGGTCCTTCAGAAGCCTCGCTGCCCTCTGTTAAGCTGAGGTTGTTTTGGAAGGTGGGGAAGGGGCAGGTCGTCCATGTGCAAGTGAACTTCTGGAGAGGCTCACGTAAGAAGAGTGGTGGGATGAGGGGGGGAGAAGAAAGGGGAACATTGATGTAGGGTTTTCTCCATGCTTCGAAAGTGCTCATCGGCAGTCAGTGCGTCAAGGAAAAAGCTCTACGTGTTGGGAGCTTCAAGTAATTATTCTGCTGGTTTCCTCTCCCCTCCCTGTCGCCTTCAGCTGTGCAAAAGGAGGGGGGAGGGAAAAGAGAGGAGGAACAACCCGAGACTGTTGACAAGGCAGGGGGTACAACGTATGTTGTTTCCAAGAGATGGCTCTCGGATGGGGGGGGGCAAGGAGTTCTTTAGCGCCTCTTTGCAAACAACGCGGAAAGGGCGAAGCNGGGGGGGAGAAGGGGAGTTGGCGGGGGAGGAGGAGAGAATCCAGGTGGCGTCCATTCACGAGTAGAGGCGGGAGAGAGCGCGTCAGCTCAACTGACGGATCAGAGTTAGGGTTGATTGAGATCAGCCCTGCAGCTCGAGGCGGCAAAGCTCCCCTGGCGGAAGGCTTTTCGCTTTTTCGCAGTCACGTTTCCCCGTCTCGCCGCGTCCATCTGCTGTTTTTTTTTTAAGAGTTGCAGTCGGAAAAGGCACGCTAAGCGGCGAAACCCACCGGGACTGTTTTAGATATGAGGGGGTTCACCCTTCCCCGCCCTTCGGGCCTCTTCCCTCGCCCCTGTATCCGTTCCAGCTTGGACGCCTTTGATGAGGAATCGCAGGATCCCTTTGGAAATTAACCGGAGCTACACGGATCGCTTGCTTCCTGCTGCTTCCGCCTCTTGGTTAATCATCAGGGGGCGTTATGATTCAGGTTTGCGGCGGCTGCCCAGCCCAGCATAGGCCACGCACGTAGCAAAATCCGAGGCGGGCATGGCATCGCTCCACGTGACTAGCTAAATAGGCCGAGAGGCAGCTTTCTGATTTTAAATCTTTCCCCTGGAAGTGCTGCCGTGTTGGAGGAGGGGGGGGGCAGCCCCTCTGGTACAAGCAACAAGGAAGGGCGAGGGGCAGGGGAGCCGAACGCTGTCCAGATACCCTTGGCATTTTTCGTGACTTGGCCGAAGTCAGCGTCTGCATCCTGCGTGTGCTGCATTAAAGCACCGTCCTCCGACTGCCTCGTGACTGAGAGGATGGAAACCCAAAATTGTCTCGAGGAACAAGGAACAGTCAAGGAATTGGACTTCGTAGCAGTGAAAAGGCGGGGGAGGGAAAACGAGCGTGCTGGACAATGCAGTGCTTGGTCCTTGGTCTACAGCAGCCTAGAGGCCCCAGCACCAGATTTCACGCCGTGGTTCATTTTCTTCGGAAATAATGCAGGTATCTCTGAGCAGATGCAAAAATGGCCTTCTTGCAACGAGTAAACAACAGCAAAAGGAAAAAAAAATAATTCACAGGGGACAGACTTCGGGCAAAGTTGCATGCAGGATTGAGTCCAAGGAATTAGTAATCAAAACCCTAAGCAAGAGGGAATGTAGAGCAGAAGAGGCACCGGGGAAGGCAATATTTATGGCCATACAGAATGCAAAGGGACATGTGGAGTTGGGGGATCCTTTCTCCAAAAGAGTCTGAAGGAATTTTCCATTCAGAGCCACCAAAGAGCTGGTTCCTTTGGTTACCTAAAACTGCTGCAGGCATTAAGAAGTGATGGCTGTTTTTTTTTTTTTTGCACAGCATAGATTGTTTCAAGAGTGTAGGTGGAAGAATATCAGCGTCCCCCTTCCAAACATTGGAGATAAAATGAAGAAGAAGAAGAAGAAACACCACCCTGCATTCAGCATATGATGGAACTACACCCTGGCTGAAGACAATGACACATCTCTTAATTGTTAGCAAAGAAACTGCATGGATGTTCCCATGAGGCCATTAGGGCTGAATTCTATTTGAAGGAGACTTTACCTTTACAGGGCACTGTGGCCTAATTCAGTTTTTCCCCCCACTAGTGACATTGCCCTGCTTTCTCTTTCAGAATCCACGAGAATCCACGAAGAACTGTGTCTGAATAGGAATGTGATTCTCTCTCTTTAGCCCTTCAATTGAATGTTACTAAAGATGTAAACCAAGAAGTCAGTAAAATAAACAGGCAAGCTCCAACAACAGCTAAAGATTGAATGTTGTATCTTGTGTGTGCAGGCAGAGCCTGTTATCTTCCCACCAGCAGTGACACTCATGTAAACAAAAGTCTACCCAAAGCTGAGCTTGTAAGCCTTCTCTGTTCTCTCTTGGTTTTTAATTAAAAGCAATAGGGTAAAGCCTATCGAAATATAGTATATCCGTGGCTGTTAATGTAGCCATAATGGCCCCATTCAGAACTTGTGTGTGTCTGTGGGACTGTTTCCTTTATTTGTATGGATTGGGTGTGAGTGCCATTCCTTATGTAACCAAAACAGGCAGCTTCTCCACCCAGATAGTAGGGATGAGCAGAGGGAGGTGGGGAGCGAAGAGCTTTGCAGGTATTTTCTAGGGAGAAAGTCTATTTAGCTGCTGTAATTTTTAAGGAAAAACACAGGTGGCTGGTTAGAAATGGGCCTTCACTATGAGTGAGAACAGTGAATAAACAGAATTACATTCATTATGCAATCTTTTGTAGAAGGTCCCACTTAAAGAGCCCCACTGTCAAAGCAAAATATCCAGATTTAACATTTACAATTTTATGCCACTGTTCCTTTAAGATTTTACTTTGGACTCATTAAACTATTGTTCATAGAAAATGTTACTTACAAAAAAAAGGTTACAGTTATGGATCAGTATCTGTTAACACTTATGCTAGAGTTGAAAATATCACAAGGCAAAGAATGTTGGGACTGATTTAAAAGCTGAGGAAGAACTTTTCTGAATTCTACTTAGATCCCTTCAGTTCTATTCTTCTTTGAATTATACCTTGCTGGGTGATACTGTTATTTTTCCCAACCCCTTTCCAGTCCCAAATAAATATGCCCAACTCTTAACTAAAGTGTATTGTGAAGCTTTGCGTCTGAACTGAAGTATAGTAAAGTCTAGGTGGCAAAAATCTGCAGAAGACAGTTTAATTTTCTGCGTAAGTGAGGTGGGGGGGAGAGATTAATAAAATGTCTGAATTAGCTTTGTGTAGAAATTGTCATCAAAAGGACATGGGTGCCTTATGCTACAAAATTGGATGTGCAGGGTTTTTATTCAGGATGGACAAGGTAGGGTAGACTGGACTGGGCCTTTCAAAACAATCCTGCCCTAAGTAAACATTAACGTTTTATCCTAGTATCCGTTGCTTGTAAATAGGCCCCATTCATTTCCTGGTAGACTTAGGTTTCAATAATTTTCTGCAATGGGATAGTAAAATTGTTAATGGAATAACAGAGTTGGAAGGGACCTTGTTATGTACTTGATCAAGAAGGAAAGCATATAGATATGGTTCAATTAGGTTTTAAATCTTGAGTTGTGCAATAGCTTAAATGTATAGGAAAAAACAGCATTGGCCACTATGTGATTGATCTGTTGCTAGAATGTATTACCTTGAATTTCTAGTGCCCCTGCTGGCTATATTGACCTTATCCTGGCATCCAAAATTTCCATATTCTTTTTGGAGCAGAGATACTTTACCATCATCACCGTCTTTAATTAAAGTAATTGGAGAACAAGGTATTTGCACTTCTCCCATTTTGCATATCTCATTTTTTTTCCTTCTCTAGAGTAGCACAGTCCAATCATTGACATATCAGACAGGGCTGGCTGATTATGAAGCTTGGTTGGTTGATATGTCTTACTGATATCATTGAATTTGGGCCACTAAAAGCTTGGCATATCTCCCTGTTACAAAATTTAGAAATGTCATTACCGATGTATATTGTTTGGCTGGAATATTTCTTTTTTTGTCCTGCTGTAATGGCTGTGTTTTCATCTCAAACCTGTCAAATTGTTTGAGCAAATTAAAATGCAAGCATTTCAATTCTCTGGAAGGGGAGAGCAGTATTTATATATAATGTCTGCTGATATGCCCTTTTATTTAGCAGCTGAACAGATAGCCTACAAATATGCTTTTGTGAAAAACCCTTGCCATGCAAAATTTTTAGGTTTGTTTCAATTGGATGTGAAGGTGAGATTAGCACAATTTTACTTACTCTTGACTCAAGAGCCAGTTTGGTTAAACACCCCGTTTAGTGTAGTAGTTAAGGTATCAGGCTAGGAATTAGGAGATCATGAGTTCCAGTCCCACTTTAGACATAACTGGGTAATCTTGGGCCAGTCACTCCCCCTTAGCCCTAGGAAGGAGGCAATGGCAAGCCACTTCTGAAAAACCTTGCTAAGAAAACTGTCCAGAAAGTCACCAGGAGTCAACACTGACTAGAAGGCACCAAAATGAATAAGAGCTGAATGGCATGAAATATTGTCTTCCATCATAAGCATTCAATAAAAGAGGAGATGGTATATCCTGCGCCATCAGTTCTAAGCAGCTTCAGTCTGTTACAGAGTTAGAATCATAGGGCAATTTCCCTAATATGTTAAAAGTTCTTTCTTGCACCCTCCTTGATCAAATATACGATTGCTATGCTATATCTCTGGAATATTGGTTGTGTCAGAACTTTATTATGTTCCTTCTTTGGTAATGATAGATACGGTGTTTCATCTTATTCAGTAGCAGAAGCAGAATATTAATCAAGGGAAGAGAACAGACTGGGAGCAATTTATCATGAGGGTTTCTGTATTGCTGCAAATGATGAATGCGCTTCTGGCAGGGTTAATATTAAAATCATGCGGCTGCAACCATTGCATGCATTTTGCTATTCAGCTGGAACTCTAGCAACCCATGTATATTTTTTGTGTTTTAAAGAGGCCACATTAAAATTTAATTGAATCTAAATCCCAACTTCAAACAATTGCCACCATGGCAATTCATGGGCAATGGAGTCAATTTCCATGAGCAAATTGGCCCAGGTTAGTATTTGTTCCCCTTCAGTACGTGTTTATCTTTACATTTTTCCAAATGGATGACTACAGATTTGTTCAACTCTTAATTTTAATTAACTCTCGATTTATCTTTCTGTGCTTTGCAGAGTGTGAAAGACAAGTCATACCCCAAAGTCAGGGCCCTTAGGTCCAATCACAATATATTTTATTAAGTTAATTACATTAAAGTTTTTTTTCCAGAGGTGCCATACACTAAATCATTTTTTTGCCAGAGAAAATGTTATTGTGCTTGTTCAAAGGCCAGGCATGAAACAAGAAATGAAGGCAACTTTAAAAGAAAATGACAACCAGTTCAAACTTTTAATGTAATTTGTTGTATGTTATCTATAGGGTACACTCTGTATAACAGATTCAGTATTGATACCAATGCATAGAACGGTGTGTGTTTTTCCTCTCTGGTATGTTTAATTTAGATAGTGTTAAACAAAAATGAAGATGTTGATGTTCCTTGAGTAACAAAATAAAGGAAGCATGCTGAGCTGCAAATATGTAACACGTTTGCACGTGGGTGTTTCTGCTTTTTTCTGGGACTGTGCCTCTTCCAGTTTTTGGAAGTTACCATGCAGGGATAGACAGATGGACAGAGTTTTGCTACACTATTTCTTCCCAGCATTTCATTAGGCTGAAAAGGAAAAAATAAACTTCAGAGAGAAAGAGAAATCCACGACTTAACGTTTCTGCATTGTGATCAGATGTAATTACAAAATTCTGGCACCTCTGAATTAGAAAAACCTCTACTTTTTATAAAAGGGTTGACATATGTAGGAATGATATAGCATTCCTATGAAAGCCAGCTGAGTGACCTTGGGCCAGTCACTCTTTCTCAGCCCAACCTACCTCACAGGGTGGTTGTCGTGGGAAAAATAGGAGGAGGAAGGTGTGTAGGATATGTTCGTTGCCTTGAGTTATTTGTAAAAATAATAAAGGCAGGATACAAACAAAATATATAGATTTACAGGAAATGAAGCAGTTGTTAATCCTGGGTTTTGCAGCCAAAGAGGAGGTTTTTTTTTTCTTTTAATATTTTAATGGTAGGGTTTAGCCAAATAATGATTATGTATAAGTTTTCATTTTATTATTTTGCTTGTCCATATTGAAATGGAGCTGAGCCACCAGTAAAAACACTTAGCTTCAAGGAATAGAATTAGAATTCTTTTACTGGCCAAGTGTGATTGGACACACAAGGAATTCGTCTTGGTGCAAATGCTCTCAGTATACA
>AZIM01000439.1:747780-762313 GCA_000516915.1 Ophiophagus hannah | reverse complement strand
GTCTGTAAATATTTTCACAACCCTCTTTGACTCCTGTAGTATACAGATCCTCGATTGAAGGCAGGTTGGCTTCAAGGCTGGGAAGGCAAATGTCATTATATGTTAGTAGGGTTAGCGGTGCTGTGATTTAAGCCAGTGCCCTGTGTCAAATACAGGGAGTCCTTTTGACTTACGACCACAATTGAGCCTAAAATTTTCTGTTGCTAAGTGAAACAATCGTTTAAAGTCTGCCTCATTTAACGAACCTGTCTTGCCACAATTGTTAAGTGAATCGCTGCATTATTTAAGTTAGTAACACAGTTGTTAAGTGAANNNNGCTTCCCCATTGACTTTGCTTGTCGGAAGAAGATCACCTCACTCTGGGACACTGACTGTAACTGTCATAAATCATATGAGTCAGTTGCCAGGTGTCTGAAACTTTGATCAACTGCAACTGTTGTAAGTGTGAAAAAAGTCAGAAGTCACTTTTTTCAGTGCTGTTGTAACAATCTCTAAATGAACGGTTGTAAATTGAGGACTACTTATATTTTTTGGAAACTCTTTCCCCCCCTCCCCATTTGTAATAAGTTATTTGAAACCCAGAAACAATTTTGAAGCATGAAATGACAATCTGGGCAGGGAGGAGTGGAGCCCTGAAATGTCAATTATTTGTCCCTTTATTTACTCTAAAATAATCCATGTGGGATGTTGGATTACCTGCAAGAAAAATGGCTTGGTACTATGGATTTATTTTTTTTAAGAAATTCTCATACGTTCGACTTGCAAAACTACAGTTAATCAGTTGCAAATATGGTGAGGCTGCTTCGCAAGGGTGGATTTTGAGTGTCATGAAAGGACAAAGAAGGGTTATTTGGGAATGTATGTTAGAATCCAGTAGAATTCTTTTACTAATTATCAGTATCTCCTACCAAATACTGTATAGGTATTAGAGCTCCACCCTCTGGTTTTTTATTATGCCAAGAATGTACTGCAAAGCAATCTGATTGTATTATCCATCTGTAAATTGAATGTTAGAAAAAGTTTTCTACAATGAATAAAATAATAATTGATTTACCCTGCAATGACTACAATAGTTTTTTGGGGGTCAATCCATTATGCAGTTGTTAAACTTAAAACCCTGTTGCGTTAGGATCCTGTTTTTGCAAGGGAATGTCTCTGTCTACCCTATTTAAATATTTTGTTGTTGTTGTTGTTGCTTCTGCTCTAAATAACTGAGGTGGGAGATAGTCGGATTCCTTTTAAGCAATAACTCTTCAGTTACAGAACATTCTCCCCATAAAGACTCCCTTGGGACCTTCATTAACCTTTTGGCATCAGGCAAGTACCTCCTTTCGTTCGTTTGGGATTTTAAAACTGTCCAAATAGTTTTGCTGCGACACTTGAGCTTTTGAGTTTTTCTTCGGGGGTTTTAAAAAAGAGCTTGATGTTGCCCCTGTTGCTTTCTGCTGATCGTTGTTTTAAATTAGTGGGACGAAATAGGCCTGCCCTAATAATCTGTTATTTAATATGGCTGCTGTAGAAAAATGGAAGCTTCATTCCCCCCCTAGAATTTCTGCTAGTAAAATCTATACTGCAATTGTACTGACTGATGCCCTATAGTTCTATACCTCTGCTTCATCTTATTAAACTGAATACCCAAATGAGAGAGAGAAAAGCAGAGAACAATGTCTTCTGAGAGCTGTGGTGGTGCAGTGATTAGAATGCAGTATTGCAGGCTAATTCGGCCAACTGCCGCCAGTTCGATTCTCATCGGCTCAAGGTTGACTCANNNNTCCATCCTTCTGAGGTCAGTAAAATGGGGACCCAGGTTGTTGGCAGCAATATGCTGACTCTGTAATCTGCTTAGAGAGGGCTGTGAAGCACTGTGAAGCGGTATATAAGTCTGAGTATGATTGTTATGGCTATTGCTTCTCTTTCTAAATTTGAGAGAGCTGGAAAACTTTGTGTCTTGTCTAATTAATATAAGGCAGTTTTTGTAGTATCGTGATTTACCCATCATGTTGTTTTAATGGACTACAGATGGATCCAGGTGAGGGTGTGCTTGCTGCATCTGTTGGCACCTCCATGAAGAAACTATGTGTTTTCCTGGCTTCCCATAATAGCAGTGCAGTTCAAGGAAAATATGTATTTCATTTAAGGAGGTTCCGGCAGGTACCATCTTCAAGACCGCTTCTTATTGTAAACCATGGCTTTTATGAATTCCATCATACCCTGATGGCAGGCCCAGCTACACATTTCCTGGCTGGCCCAAAGAATTGAGTGCTCAGGGAAATTATTGAATCAATTACAGTTATAAATTCACTCTGGACTAGTGAGGTAGTCCAGTTCTGATAAAACAACTCTAAAACTAAAGTTACATCCAAAGACTCAAGAATTGCAAGTCCTCTCCAAAGTTATTGAATTGTAATTTTTAACACAATAAAAGGGGGAAATTCTCACTCTCTTCCCCCCTCTTTGTTTGTGGTAGTTGAAGTAATTTGCTAACTTTTCATTAATTTTAAATGTAAATCAAATCAAATCACAAGTGCCCGTTGTAAATACGGCTGGTATAATATTCATAGTCTTTAGTTTTCCAATCTGCTTCTTGAAAAATCTGGGGAAATTGGCAGAGCAGTTTGAAAGGCTGTAGAAGCTACATGGGGAAGCGAAGAGTAAAAGAGTCTTTTAGATTAATGAAAATAATCTTGCATAATATTAGATGTTGCCTAAAAAATCTCACTGTAGGAGAAGTTGTTAGCATGCTTTATTATAATTTTATCTTGTTAGTTTGGGTTATGATTGCTTAAAGGAATTGACTGCGAATGATCCTGCCTTTCTAATTATCAATTTTCTTTCAGTGAGTCATACTGGGTAGCTTGCTTTTCTCTGACCGATCAAACCTTTCATAATATTTGGGTCCCATTGGGGCTCCTTGTGTTATGAAGAAAAGTTCTAGACTGTGCCCTACCCCATTTCATTGACTTTGGGCCCCTCACCAATTAAGCCTTCAGCAGCGTAAACACCACCTAACCCAACTCAGGTGTGCCAGGCCACACTGTTTTTTATTAAACCATATATCTTCAACAGCAAGAGTTGTTTCCAGTCAATACCTCCATTCTAGTTGTTCCCCCAGCTTCTGCGGCAATTTAAGACTCTGCCTCTAAAGCCAACCCTTTTATAATACTTCCTTTTCTTCCCAATGGACATGCTTGCTATGAGAAATTAAATGAAACTCTATTCCCAGTTTCTCCTTATCAAACAGCTAGCACAAATGACTCTGCAACAGGTAGATGCATGGCCAGTAGGAAGTTATGGCTAAATGCAAGCTCCCTTTGGAAAAACTGCTGGGGAAGAATCTACTTCCCCAGGTCTTTCACGGGTGTGATTAGTATTTATGTCATAGACAGCAATTTTTGGGTCAGTTCCATATTTGTACTATGCAGTTTACTTTTCGATAGAAGGTTGGCCAGAAGGATGTCTGATGGATGGCTTTGAGATGGTGGCCAAGTACTTTGTGAATTAAATCATTAGCATTCCCTCAAAGTTGGAAGTTTGCTGGACAAAGTCCAAAAAGGGGCTGAACATTACTATTTGTGACATTACCAGCTAGGAAGAAGTTGGAACTATTGATCCTGAAGAATTAGCAGAATCCTTCGTTAAGATGAACTCTACCACTTGCAGGTTGGACTTCTGCCATTCCTCATTTCTATCTGCATATTGAGTCTGGGACGGGGCCTTTGTGAGGGTTTTGTTGTCAAAGGGGAAACTATCAATGTCCTGGAGGAGAATTGGTGTACCCACCCACAGGCTGCCTTCAGACCCATCTTTATTAAGATAATTGTCAAATAGTTTCTAACCTTTCATTTTCAGAGAAAGTAGTAGAACAGTAGCTGTAAAGAATTCTGGGAAAAGCACATTAGCTCTAAATCCCTTTTCATCCAGGGATCAGGCTCAGGCATGAGATAGAAACAACAATGGTGTCTCATTGATGATCTACAGTATCAAATGAGAGGAAGCATGACTCTGTTAGCCCTGCTGGACTTGTCAGTAACCATCAGTACCATTGAGAATAGCATCCTTCTGGACATCTGTGAGGGCTGTGAGTTACAGACATCAATTTAAGCTGGTTTCATTGTTTCCTGAGCAGATCTTTTAGTTGTTTTGGGTGGAGAAGGAAAGAGCCCTGGGGCACTCCAGCATGGGTTGTCCCAATGTTAAACCCCCACATAGTTGGCTAGTCAAAGAAGCAAGAACTTTGGGGATTTCTGAAAGGCATCCTTAATGCTCAGCTGGGACAAAATATAATATTGAAAACCATAAGAGTAAATTCCCAGTCACATTTTTAGTGAGTTAATTAAGATAGTATGTCTTTCAAATGCTTTCTTTTCACAGCTCTTACTTCTGGGCTGTACTGCTTCTCCGTACCTAATCTGCATTCCTCTGCACATTCCCACAGGCGCTCTCACACTCTCATGCTCAGCTTTCTTCCACATTTTCTTTAACAACTACACGAAACCACTGACATGTTACTTGACAGTTGGGCCCATTATCCCCAATACGCTGATGATGCCCAGCTCTGCATCTCTACCACAGAACAATTGGAAAATCTAGTAGAAGTTAAACAAGATATCTGGAAGTTGTAAGGGTCTAGATGGGAGAAATAGATTGGTACTTAACCATAGCAAGATGGAGAAGCTATTAATTCAGAGACTGACTGAGCATGAGATAATACTAATCTTAGCTTTTTGATGGGCTTGTGCTCTCCAATAAAGAACTGGTATATAATTTGAGGATTTTCCTGGACTCTCAACTCCTATTAGCCAATCTGATCTAATAGTTAAAGCATCAGACAGGAAACCAGGAGATTGTGAGTTCTAGTTCCACTTTAGCTATGAAAACCAGCTGGGTGTTCTTGGAGCCCAACTCACTTCACAAGGTTGTTTTTGTGGGGAAAATAGGAGGAGGAAGGTGTGCTTGACATGTTCACCACCACGTGTGGTTTATAAAAGAAAATAAAGTCAGGATATAAAAAATAAATAATAAATACTAGAAAAGCAGTTGTGAGTATGTCAGGAGGGTATTTGCCCAGATTTGTGGTCATTTCTGGAACCGAATGTGCTGGCAATAGCCATTCAAATCTTTGCCAATGATTGGTGAGATGACTGTAATGCACTCTACAAGGGACTGTCCCTGCAGATCATCTAGAAACTGCACCTAGTTCACAATGGAAAAACAAGAACTATAGAGTACAGATATAAAGCACCAATATTATGGAAACTGCATTGGCTACCAGTTGGTTTCCAAGTGCACTTAAAACTGCCTGTTGTTACTTTATATGGCTTTGGGTCTGGTTAGGACTGCTTAATGCCAAATAGAATCTGCCCATTGAATACATGATGGCAAAGAGTACTTGCTAAGGATCCCCAATTCATGTAAAAAGGGGCTTCAAGGAGAGCATTTTGTGCAAAAGCTCTTTCATATGATCTCCCACCAGAAATAATGTTGGCACCCTCTGTCACCCTAATATTTAGAAACCTGCTGAAAATGTGATGATTCCAGCAAGCATTTGGGGTGATAGAGCAAGAAGTTGGCCCATTGATACTCCACGTATGTGGATAATCCATGTATGTGGATTATTCTTAGGATATTGATATTAGCATCTGCCTGGCTGAAACTCAGAATACTTTCTGGTTCCTTCTACATCTAGAGTTTGATGGTGTGCTTTTAATGCAAAAAAAGTGCTTTTTCATTTATCATTTTACTAATCTGGTTCTTCCCAGTCTACAAGTTCAACAGCAGCATCCAGTATTTTTTCTCCCTATGAATTTTGTCCTACCAAGACAATGAGATAGTTATGTAACTTACTGCTTTCCCATACTGCTTTCCCCCCCCTCTGGTATTATCATTCTTTTTTTCATTTTTAATATTATGTAAGGCAAGAAGAAACAAGAATACAAGATAATAGTCCAGAACAATACATCTCAACATTTATTAAAAGAAGAGTTATTCTTAGCATAACTTACATAATCTTTCCAGATCTGATAAAGAAGTATGCGATCATCTCTCCAAGAAGTCAGTATTTGAGTTTTATCATTATTTTTTTTCCCCATTAAAGCAATTGGCCTTACCTTCCTAAGCTAGTCTTAAAATCTGGTTATCGGTAAATGAGCATTTATTATATTAGTTTTTAGCACAGGTGCACTCGCCCTGATGCCTGTAAAAAAACACCCTGTACTCTGAGCAACCATTGTATAACTGCTCAGTTGGAGCCTTATCAGAGAAGGAGGCTTGTGAACAAAGCCATAAATATTGCCATCCAAGGGGGCATGGCATTCGAAATCCAAAGCGCTCTGTCAGAACATCACAGTAGCATACCAGCCTTCTGGCCTGACTCGGCATAAAACATCAGAACGAATGTGACAAGGGGTTTTATGAGACAGGATTAGTGTGCTCGTTGGGATGTTGAAACAATTCCATCTTGGCAAATGTTCAAATATTGTTTTTTAAATTAAATAACAAAAATAAGACAATTTACCTCAGACTGGTTTTGCTACTTATTCTGTTTAACTATGGTAAGCCATTGCATTTGCCCAACAAATATTAAATTCAGGTTTATGACATTAAACACTGTCCCATGTCAGTTACAAGTAACATTGTGTTTTCTCTGTACTTTTGCTATGATTGTGGGGGGAGGGGGGGGAAACCACACCTTTGAATGAGGATTTCTAAGGCAACAAGAGAGGAAAGGATTGTGTTTATCCATGCCTTGTCTATCTGTGCAGGCTTTATATGTCCACAGGTGTTGTAGATAAGCATTCAAGCAGGAAGAACATATTTAACTATTTAAAATTATTGACATTTTAAAAAAAGTATGGGAAAGTCTAAGGCACCAGACAATTTTGGCCTCTAATATTAATAGCAACAACTCCAAGCAACTCTTAGTGGTTTTTACTTTCATGGTTAATAGAGATTAAAGGAGTTATAGTTCAACAACATGTGGAGAGGCACAGATTTTCCAGTCCTTTCTTGAATATTTTTTCTACCTTGGTCAAACATATTTTAATCCCCTTTCTGGGAGTGAGACAGCCACACCACTAACTAGAAATGATGAAAAATGAGCAAAAGCAGTGGGGCATTATAAAAATATATAGGAAATTGCTTTATGTCAGATATAGTCTCTGTGATGAAGGCCAATATTTCCACTGCGATTTTTGGGTGCTCTCCAGACAGAAAGGTCTTTCTTATCATCTGATAAGTGGTTAGAGCACAAAGATATAAATTTTGCAACAAACCTTTACTATTATTGTATCCTCTGTGAAATTCTTGGCAGACCTTTCTCAGTTAATGGATTAGATGGGAACAGACTCAACTAACCACAAATGTCTACTGCAGGAGATTTGCAAAGCACTTTAAAGATAAAATGGTTCACGTCTATTCCAAGGAGATGCCATAAGTAGTAAAAATGCTATTGTCTTTATGGGAAACATCATCTGTTAAGAGTTCAGGGGATAAATTGCTTCTGTTTGTGAACTTCTACAGGTTCATTTTTTTGACCTCTCCTCTGGAATATCTACATGGAATCACTGATTATCTATTTCTACACCTCACTGAATCAATAAAAGCTGGAAATATGTCTGTTGACAGGAAACAGTGATGGGCCATATAATCTAGAAAGAAGGAAGGAAAACAAATCAGCCTTCTCTGTAGTTGGGTAGGCAGCATAGTCTTAACTGTTGTATTGTTTATTTACTTATATTTTAAGAACTTTACTTCCTGTTTCCCTGCAAGTTTTATTCAGGATTCCTGCTCTGTCTAAAAGTAAGACAGATCTGGTCTAAATATTCTGGTTTGTCAGAGTCTAAATTGGCCCCAGAGACAAACCCCTGACTCTCCCAATGTTGTTGAACTATAGTTCCTAGCAACCCCATTATCACAGCCAATAGTTCTAGCATGGCAATATCTGGAGGACAACAGATGTCCTAATCTTGGCTGCAGTCAGCCTTGAACTTAATAACTCAGATTGCTACCACAGGTGAGAAAGAATAGCATGCACGGACGTAGGCTAATCTCTATTTTTGTTGGGGAAAAAAAGGCTGAAATAAGCCAGCTCAACTTTTCACAAATTAACACCTCAGAGTCCCTAGAACAGGGGGGCTGCAGTTGGATATGTTTCAGCCTTTTCTCAAAACCATGATGGAAACACAGTCTGGGACACATGCAGCACAGCTATTTCCTACTCTTCTGTAAGGCAAAGCTGTACAAAATGGCTGCCATCCATGGAGTCTACCCAAGTTTTGTGACAACAGAAGACCTACTCTTGCATAACTTTCGAATTAAAAATGGTTTCTGGTTTTCCGAGAAAGGTTTCAATCTCCCTTTCTTTTCTTAAGCAATGTTAAGGGGCTACAAAGTTTTATCCTGATATTTATAATTTTCTAAACAGAGATCATGCAGCAGATGGCAAGTTCATATAAGATTCATGCCAAAGGGGGTGGGGGGCGGGGGAAAGGCTAACATTAATAAAGGAGAATATTTGTAGGTCAGGGTNTGTTTCATTACCTGAACTAGGCAATGAAACATCTGCAGGAAAACAAGCAAGCTCAGAGAGCACCAAGGACCCCTCAAGGCTAACATTAAATATTACATAACAGCTTCAAAATAATTTTCAATCTTACATTATCAAATGAGACTGCAGATTCTATTCACCCACCCCCCGACCCCAACCTGTGTAATGAGGACTCAGAAATTCATATTATACTACAAGCCTCTGTCAGATTATATCAGAGCATAGCCCAGGCAATGTTTCTGGATTTTTAGCATTAAATGCACAGTTGACACAAGTTCCGCTATTGTCAGTGATGTTTATACTATTACAATGAAGTTAATAAAGTTGTTTTATCTGCAACTGAGGTTCTAGCTTCTCTCTTGTCTTATATTATAACATGATGGAGCTCCTTTGCTGCAGAGAAAAATGCCAAAGGAGAAATCAAGAGTCTTATTTTTTTTCAACATTCTTTCTAAAACTCTATACAAATGGATATATCTGTGAAACTATTGTACATATGGAAATTAGCCACATGATCACTGCAATCCAAAATGGCTGGTCCTGTATATATGTTTCTGTGTAAAATGAAGGCCTGTATAAAGATTCTGAGGGAGAATCAAGCGTGGCTGTTTTGTCCTGTTCAGGCTGCATCAGTCAATCAGCAATTTTAGGACTGTGGTTCTAGCAAGCCCAGTCAGAATCATAGCTACGGTCCTAGTTCAAGGGAGTTAGCCAACATTCATGAAGCACAGGAGTGTTCATTATGATTAAACTAAAGGCTGAGGTTTCTAACAAAAATAGTAAAAGCTAGAGGAAATGAAGAGCTAGCTACAGAGTGGTTTCAAGCAAAGGGCACGGCCTACAAAATTAGACTGATATAGAAAGTTGTTCTGGCATATTCAGGTGCGGCTTTAAATACCAGGAAGTGTTCAGTCACCAGCTGGCACTCTAGTGGCATCAGGGTTCTCCCAAGTGTCCCTACTTGTGTCATGTCCTTCTACACAGCTGAGCACTCCTCAATTTCCCCGCTTTCTGTCTTTTCACACAGAGCTGGCAGTGTCCCCATGGGCTGGGTGGATGAGCCTCCAGTTCAAGATCTGACTCACAAGGGCCAGGAGTAGGGGATTCTGTTGCTAAGGCTGGGACTCCCTATTCATGACAGTCTGATCGCCTCATCGTCTTGTGCTTCTTCAGGGTGATTTTTCCAGCCAGGTCATGTGAACCCAGCTCTCCCAATTTTGATGTATTGAATCTCCTAATGCGTACGTATCCTGTTAGGAAAAGCCAGGCCATTCACGCATTCAGACTTATCCTCATTTCCCACTAACAGCAGCATGATGACATCCTGTGAAATGTTTTCAGAGGACAAGTCCTCATGGCAGGGCCTTCATCTCATCGCCAGGCCACTGTTAAGGCGATTTACATTCTCCCCTATTCCGCCTTTAAAGCGGCATTCTTCTCCCAAGGCAATTTTTTCACAGATAAACATTGTGTTGAGATCCTGTTTTATATATTTAAAAAATGATTAAAGGAGAAAGACACATTTGCATTCTTTATTTCAAGCTGGGCTTTTTAATAACCAAAACATACAGTTAAGCCCTTAAAACAGGTTTATTCACAAAATCACAATCCCTTTTAAATCTTTTTCAAATGCTCTCAAAGCACAAATGTTCTGTGCCCCACTTTACCAGGATGTACACAAGATGTGGTCCAGTGTTAGGGAATAGCTGGCTCCAGGGTCTTAATATTCATTGACTGTTACAGAGCTACTACAAGAATCCATGTCCCTCTGTCACCCTAGAAGTAACGTTTAGTATTGATTCCCTCATGTGAATTATCCCCAATTCAATTCTTTATTTTCTTAACTTTTATTTTACATCATTTCACACTGTTGATCTTGCAGGTATTTGGGTTTGATTAGAAAAACAAATAACTGCTGAGCAAACTTTGCTCTTTCTTGCATTTCTGCAAAACCTAACATGTCAGCTTGGCAGCAACGCAGAGAAATGATATTTACTATGGGAAGCTAAAATCAAGTTTCCGATTTTACCTATAATATTAGCTGTTTTAGTTATGAACCCGTCCCTTGCCACAGTACATTGTAGGATTTTCTAAGGGCCCTTAGGTATCCAGGTATCAATGTCCTATAGATTAGCTTGAATATAAAACTGGTTATGAATTAGGCATTTACAATCTTCAGATATATCCAGTGTGCCTGGATGGAATGACCTCACTATATGACATTGAAAATGTATTTCCAAACTCGGGCCCAATGTATCTGGAACATTTATTTCTTAATTTATTCTAATCAGATGTAATGGTGGGGGGTGTTTCTCAAAATAGTTTGATCATTGACAAGAACTAAGAGATTGTATGGACTTCCTGTAGAACCTTGGTTTAGCAACATAAGCAGCTACAGCATTTCGTGCAAATTCTAAGTTAGGAAAATTCTATGTATTTATGTAGTTACACATTAATAGATCATGATAATTCATATCTTGCCTTTTCTCCAGGAGGACAAAGAGCATTCATGGGGTTTTCCCCACTGAACTCCTGAAGTAGGTTAAACTGAGGATGGGGAGGTAGCTTACATTAACTCAGTGAATTTCTATGGCTGAAAGTAATGGTTGAAAGCCTGGGCTGCCCAGGTCTAACTGAACAGTGTAGAGAGAAAGATCTTTTGGAACTTGACAGTTCAAGGGAGGCTTATTGAAAACTGCTCATTTATGATTCATTTGTATTGGAAAGGTAAACTTCACTGCACTTATTTTTCCACCTTTCAACATGACTGTACAATAATCTCATACTATGGATCACATTGCTATTCCTATTAGAAGATGAAACCATCAAGTTGAATTCCATATAGAGAGAGAACTATAGTTCAAATTGCCTCGACATGATAATATTTTCTGTTGGAATTAATGGACTTTACATTTTTAAGTAGAGTTGTACCACTTTTCAACTAAAGCAGGAAAAAATAATTTAGCAGTCTCTGCGTGTTTTGAATTACGAAGCCGTGCATGGCCATGCTGGTTATGGCTGTTGATGAGATGGGAGATGTAGAAATTTAACAAAGAAACTGATAGAATGATCTCAGAAAATATGCTTTATTAAAGAAAACTTGCTTAAATATCATTGATTATGAGATCATAAGTGTTTTCATAAGCCAAGGCTCATATACTTTACTAAACCCTAAGCTGGTTTTGATTTCATATGATGTGTAAACCCCAGCTAGTTTGATTTGTAAACCATGGTTTTAGCAAGTTATTCCAACTATTTGAAGGCCTGTTCAAATGTAGGCATTTTTTGCAAAATGAGGTTGCTTGTTTACAAAAAACTAGTCACACAGAGCAATCTAGAAGGGAACGGATTACTTGAAAAGAAGAAAGTAGTCAAAAGGAAAATGTTGATGGATTAATGTTGGTCCCCATTGATGTTATTACTTTCAGTCCTATTTCTGCTTAACATCTGATCTCTTGGCCATATCATGTCTTTCAGGAATAGTAGCTCACTTTTTGAAAAATGGATGGGGTAGCAATCAATTAAAGTGGGTAGTTGTTCTCTATCTTTTACTCAATTTGCAGTTTGGTATTCTCATTCCATCGATGGTTACTTTGGGAAAACTATTTGTCCATGGGTAACATGCTACTTACTTCTTTCCAGAAGTTCATAAGCAGAGCATGAGTTTATGAGTTTTTATGTAAGCAGAGGCTACCATGGAATGTGGACTTTCCACTCATTTGTTATTAATCCATTACACTTATTAATATTATAATAGAATAATTGATCATTAATCAATTCCACGTGCTAATCAATGGAACGGCTTGCCTTCACTAATCAGTGGAATGGCTTGACTCCAGAAGTTGTGGTTGCTCCATCACTGGAGGGTTTTAAGAAGAGATTGAACAGTCATTTGTCTGAAATGGCATAGGATCTCCCTAGAAGGGGGGGTTGGACTAGAAGACCTCCAAGTCCCTTCTAACTCTTGTTATTCTGACTGTAATTTCAGTGGAGGCAGAAGAGGACATGGAAGGAGCTCGGCTGTGCTGCATGTGAAGGGTTGGAGTTGTTAGGAATAGTATTCTGCCTGTCCTGTACAAATACTGTACAAAGGCAGATAGATAAACTCCACAAAGCATCCATACAAAGTCTCTTTTATTGGTTCATCAGGCATCCCCATCAACTCACAGTTATGACGAGGTTCTTCTTAATGTCCAATCCTTTGCATATCTGTCTTTATGGGTAAAAAGATGGTTATCTCTTTCATCCCATATCGTAGAGGCAGGGGGTAGAGCTGCTACCACGAGGCTGTGTTTTCAGGCAAGAGTGAAGAAACCTCCCCCGGCCCACCAAGGGTCAATTCAGTGACCAATCAGGTTTACAGATGTGGCCACATGACGTACTAAATTTCCCAGGATACACCAGAAGGGCACTGCCTTCCTTTCAAATGCACTTCTGTTGCCAGTAATGAGAAAACAAAGGGAGGATGCCTGTTCTGTGATTTGCCCCATGAGTCTGGAGTAGAGCAGCCTGATGGGGCTAAAGAGCCCTACAAAAGGATGATTGGCTGATATGCAATTTATGCCACTCGGTTTGAGGACAGGCTGCCTCAGGGCACACCAGAGGCGGGTACCGGAGGGATATTGTTTGCTCAGAAACTCAGAGCAATCAAATTGCCATAGGTGTCACCTGGTGACAACAAGAGGTAGAAGGTGCCTCTTTGCCACCTGGAGAAATCCGTTCTACACAATTCTTTGCATAGTCATCAGTAGCAGTGCCTGGCTTCCTGCTGTGCTTACTGAAGCCGATGTCAAATGCAGCATTTGTCTTAGTCAGGCCGCTCCGGAAACGCAATCTACTTTTGGAAAACGTTCTCCCTATAGCATTGTAATAGCTGTTAGGATTTGTCAAATCTTCATCCTCTTCACAGCAGCTTGGTGACGCAGCTGGAATTATAAGCTCAGCTGTGTCAGCAGAGGAACTGTGGTCAGCCTGACTCCAAAAGTTGTGTGACTCAAGCTGGGGGCTTTTGCTTCCCTTCCCAGATAGCCTGCTGGCCCTGAGTCATGGCCCTGAGACTCTGGTGGTTGTTTCTATTTCTATTAATACTACACGAGTCCTTCAAACAGAGCTCCAATGCCTTATGACAAGAGTCTAATGTAACTCAGTTTTCTCTTCTTTGGATTTTTATCTATGTAAATAGGAACATCTCAACCTCTAAAGCATGTTCAAGCATGGTGGGTTGTTTGTTTGTATTTGAATTAGTTTATTTGCTCATAAACAGGCCTGATTCCAGGTTTTGCACACACACACATACACATCTGCTAATCGGTAGCCTTCAGTAGATTTGTGTGGTATCAGTATCTATCAACCTACAGGACAGGGATTTCTGAGTACTGCCAAGTAGCTGAAGCAAGTAGCTGTTTTAATTGCTGACATTATCTTGATATTTCAGGATATCATGGGAAGTTAAAATGGCACTGCTCAGAACATCAATGACACCTGGGTCTCTTCCTCAGGGTTTCTTCCCACCCCTCCATCTGTTCCTCCTTGCAGTTGGAAGATGGTGTGTTTGTTTCCTGATAGGCAAGTTTGTCTCTCTTCCCTATAAACAGAACAGGCTATGCTTGGCAATGCTTCTGTCTCAAGCTAGATCTACAGATTTCCCATTTCTCCTTCAATTTCTCTCCCAGCCTGGAGATCAGCTGCCTAAGCTGGGAAACGTGGCATGTAGAGGGGATGTTCTTCCATCCCAGATCTCCTGACACTCCTGGGTGGTGAAGGGGTGCAAACCATCTTTCTACTCAAACACGTTAAACCCATATTTAAAAGCGATCTGAATGACATCTAACAGGTATTGAGGTTAGGGAAGCAAGGGCTGGTGATAGAAGTTCATGTCTCTCTTAATATCACTTTATAATGCCTTGGTAAGGCCACACTTGGAATAATGTACCCTGCTTTGGTCACCACAATATAAACAAGATGTTGAGATTCTGGAAAGAGTGCAGA
>AZIM01000439.1:716971-728102 GCA_000516915.1 Ophiophagus hannah | reverse complement strand
CACACACACACACACACACACATACATTTTCAATACTCTTGCGCATCCTGGAAAATCACAGGGAAAATGAGAGAATAGGGAGCACTCAGAAGGGCCAGTATTTGCTTGGCCAATGAGAGTGGCCTTCACCAGTCCCATTTAACTCTGTTAGAAATATTCTGAGATTAGAATAAATAACCCCCCCAGAATTTGAAGAGGGAGCTGTAAAAGATATTGGATTGGACCTAGTCACAATTAAAGTAGAATGATTTAAACCAATGGGATTTAAGTTAGCTACTTTAAGCCTCACTAATTTCAGCGGTTCATTTGATACATGATTAAAACTAGATCACCTTGAAAACAGCATTTATGTATACACATCCATCCCACTGTTCCCTTTGATGGCCATCAGTCTTATGCAAAATACCCAAAATGAATTAAAAAAATACTGAAAGAAAAAAAATGAAGGTAGGAAATGAATGGGGGAGAGAAAATGGAAATATAATTAGATCTTGTTTTTCACTACAACTCATACAGGTAGTCCTTGACTTACGACCACAATTGAGCCCAAAATGTCTGTTGTTAAGTCAAAGATTTATTCAGGAAATTTTGCCCCATTTAATGACCTTTCTTGCCACAGTTGTTAAGTGAATCATTGCAGTTGATAAGTTGGCAGCATGGTTGTTCAGTTAATCTGCCTTCCCCATTGATTTGGCTAGGGTTGAACCCAGTTGCCAAGCATCTGAATTTTGATTACATGATTGTGGGGATGCTACAAAGGTTGTAAGTATGCAAAATGGTCACAAGTCGCTTTTTCGGTACCGTTGTAACTTTGAACAGTCACTCAATGAANNNTTGTAAGTCGAGGACTACCTGTACTTTGCATACCATAGTGTGGAGACACTTGGCATACAATGGTCTTGAGTTGCACTTGTGCAAAGCACCCAAAACCTGCCCAAGCTGACCAGCATCATGTATTTACCATGAATAGGGTATGTTGCATGTGACATTGGTATGACTGAGGCCAATGGGCAAGTCTGCTCTTTCTCTGTCTTATTTAGAAATGCTCTGTTACATAGCACAACACAGATTACATGCATAATTAACAGATAACAGATAATCAGAGTTGGAAGGGAACCTTATAGGTCATCTAGTCCAAGCCCCCGCCCAAGCGGGAGAACCTACTCCGTTTCTGACAAATGGCAGTCCAATCTCTNNNTGAAGGTCTCAAGTGATGGCGCTCCCACAACTTCCGAGGGCAAGGTTTCTACATAATTTCTACATGCTAGCTCTCCACATGAGACAGTTTGGTCTAGTGGTTGAAGCACCAGGCTAGAAAGGGGGAGTCTATGAATTCTAGTCCCATCTTGGCCATGAAAACTAGCTGGGTGTCCTTGAGCCAGCCCTACTCATGACACAGGGTTGTTGTTGTTGGGAAAATAGGAAGAGGAAGACATTTTAGGTAAGTTCTCCACCTTGAGTTATTTGTAAAAATAATAAAGGTGGGATAGAAAATAAATAAACAAACAAAATTACTTTGAAAAGAAAATATTTTGAGAATGGTGGCAAAGCTACACAAAATTCCAGCATTATCGTTGGGATCTGGCATCCAAGCAGTTAACTTAATTAACTGTCTTAAAAAAGCCTTAGAAAACTATAAATTACATTAATAGAACAGAGAAAATGAACAGCATCTATTTACTTGCAGCTCAAGTTGCCTGGAAACAAGGCTGAGGCAACAAAACTCATCAGCTGACCAGTAATTCCAAAGCAGTTTCATTAGTAGATTGGGATTAAATCCTTTTATCAGCACATGAAATGAAAAGATTCCGTGAAAGAAGGTTATCCTGCAGGAGAGTTGAGCAGCAGTGTTTTTTTCCTGGTTTAATAATAACACCATTCCTTTGCAGTAATGAACTGTGCAAACACACACAGAGAGAAAGTAATTAGAATACTGTAAAAATGATTCAAAAATTTTAATATATATTAATATATATATTTAATATATATTACCCTTTTGTAACCCATTCATTCACACTGGAAGTATGTATTATCCTTGCATTACTGATGGAGATGAGAAGGAGAAAAAAAAATGTGCTTAGCTCTTCTTTTGACCATGTAATGTTCTGGTCTTAAAATTTAGAGAAACAAAACAGCAGGGGTATTAACTTATTAAAAATATAAATAATTTATTAAAAATATAAATTTTTTTTTTATTTTCTGGGTGAGTCCCCCCTCCCATAATCTAATGGGAGAATTTGTCTTCTGAAAATAAAACTACCTTTTCTGTACATTTTCACCAACTAGAAAATTTGGAATTTGTATTTTCTCTCAGTCCCTGTGAAACATTCAAGAACTAAGATTCAGATTTTACAGTCAAATTTTACTTTGTTGATTTTATGTTTCTTCAGCCTTAACGTCCGTACATGAGACTATGTGCCATGTACACTATGTACATTAGTGTGACTACACATTCAATTACACATGGACTCCTAACTAAAATAGGTTGATTCAGGGAAGAAAAAGAAACATCAGGATTAGAGAAAGATTTCTCTGACACTTTCTTGGTAATCTGAAGATTCAGAGACATAGATGGGGTTCCCATTTTTAAAAAAAATCACAATAGAGAGGAGAAGAGTTTGATTTTTTGTGACTTGTCTGTAATTACAATAAACAGTGGGATATTGAAGAAACACTTGAAGGACTGATATTTTGCAGGACTGATCAAGTGTTCTATTTGTTTCTGAGAGTTTTGTTATTCAGAAGAGTGCAACACTGGATATGTAATACTTTCTTTTAGTTGCTTAAATAGAAAATGTGACAAATGGGACTTGTTTTTTATTCATTTTAATTTTGTAGTCCCTGCAGCTATTCTACTGCAATTGTTCTAAGAAACTACTACAGTGAAATATGCCACTTTCATACAAATTTCCTGAAAAATAAGCATAGGATAAAGGAAAAAAAATACAGAGATGTTTATTTGTATTTATTTATTTACCCAATTTCTATAGTTGCCCAACTCAGTCAATGACTCTGGGCACCTTACAATCAAGAATACATTACAATAAAAAGCACCAAAGACATTTTAAAATCAATAGAAGCCTAAATCCAAAATAAATATGCACACAGCTGAGATACTTGGCCAGTTAGCAATACAGCTAAGAAATGGGGTCCTTATCAGACAGTTCCCCAGCCTTTCTGGCTTTGCAGACCAGCAGAGGGAGGGGGAGAGGATTGTTGTACACAAATGGGGGGGCCCTGCCGCTTGCACAAATAGAGCACACATGTTTGCTTGCTGTTTGCATAAGTGGGGATGCACACAGACACATGCACTCACCTGTCACGTCTGTGGCTTGGTTCAGAATGGCTCAAGGCCTGGTAGTGAGCCATGGCTCGGGGATTGGGGACCCCTGCCTTAAAACATTCAGCACCCCAGCAGTGGTGGGATTCAAATTTTTTTACCACAGGTTCTGTGGGTGTGGCTTGATGGGTGCACTTTGCACGTGCACGCGCGCTTTGTGTGTGCACAGAGGGTTTGCTACTGACTTTCTCCTGCAATCCTGCACTCTCCCTGTGTGTTAAACAGCTGATGCATGGCAATCCGCTGTGCCACACGAAATAGCTGAGCTTGAAAAACAGGAAATAAAAGTCAGAGTAGAACTGGGGTGGGCTGACAGGCCCAGCAGCTGATCATCAGAGTGAACCGGTTGGCTCACAGATGATCCTCAGAGCTACTGGTTTGGCCGAACTGGGCCGAACCAGTAGAATACCACCCTTGCACCGCAGGCTCAGGAAAGTAGCCAAATCCCTTTCCTCATAATTTTAAGACTCATTAACCTGCTCACCCCCATCTAACATCTATCCTTACAAAAGCTTTTCAAATGTTTTGATTATTCATTATGATCTTATGGGAGAAAAAACTAGAAATTAGTTTAGATGAGATTTTCACCCTTACGTAGGTGTGTGTTTCCTGTCCTTTCATTCCTGATTCATCTATCTACACTTATCTTAGCCAAAATCCTATCCTAATTCCATACTGGATAGTTTTCATGTTTTAGCTAAATATTTACACATATTACCTAAATAATATACAAAGAAGATTTTTAAAACAGTTACTCCCTTTTAATAATTTAAACAATACAGTCAAAAGATGAACAGAGGTAGATGTAAGCATTTTGTATTGATTCATCAGTGCCTACATTACAATAACACGGTTTTAACTTTATTGGTTTTAACTGTATCTTTTGACTGTAATTGTTTAAAAAAGATTTTACGTATATATATTTTCTATTAAATGCACTCTTATGGACATTGGTGCCATGTGCAGGTTTGTGATCTAGCTCCACTGTCAATTATTGGAAAAAAAACAAATTAGAGCAAATAATAATAATAATTTTGGAACAATAAGTTCCTAACTTTTGCAGAACCAAAACTGAGCCATCATTTTCTAATGACTTCTTCTTCCTTCTGAAATTATCTGGTGTTGCCATGAGTCCCAAGGTGAGTCATTCTAATCTGATGTCCTCCAAATAGCAACACTTATTTTGTTTTTAACCATCCACGTCATTATTTAAACTACACAATTACCCTCCAATAGTTCCACTATAGGGACTACAATTCTCAGAAGACCAGTAAGTATCCCCATAGATCAAGATATGGAAGGGTCTCCTAGTATGGTAGTACTGATGTGATACCTATTGCAATGTTTCTTCAATACTTATGACTGTAGCCTTTACTCCTCCTTATTGCCTTTCTTCACTGTTTAACTTTGATTTGAGCTTGACTATTAGTTCTTTCACTAATTTCTTTCTTTCTCTATCTCTATGTCTCTGTTTCATCTTGTTATTCTCACTGGAATATAGAGCAAGGATGCTGGTATCAGGACCTTGGTTATGTTGGATGAGCAAGGAGGTAAGTTCAGGTTGTTTACCCCAAAAGGCCCTTTTAGGAACAGTGAACTTTAGACCAATTAATGGTCTTACCAACACATGTATATACTTGGACAGGTGTTTGTTTATAGGTTTTGATATGCAGCCATCTAAACTAGGAAGATGTTCCTAGCACACGCCTTTTTACTAAAATGAACATAAATCCTCTAATCAGAGCTACAGTATTTAAAATTTTAACATTCCTTAATGTTTCTTTGAAGGGCAGGTTATTTTAGGGATCAGGTTCTCTACATTTTGGAGGAAGAAGGAATTTTGATAGTGAAACTTGAACAAGCCACATAATGGAACACTTAGCACAAATGCATATAGGCAAGAGTCAGATCTTCCTATAAACCTTTCCAAAATAGATATTGGTGGTTCTTGTATATGTAAGACTGTAAGTCATTCAAAATATGGAAATGTAATTTAAACACTTTTCTGTAAACTTTAAACCATTTGGATTCACTTTGACTGCTTTTATTTTATTTCCATGTTTGATTAATTATATTAGGAATTATGTTTAGGAAATATGTAATTTTTATATTAGCACAATTGGGACAGGCTATACTTCCATTAGACCATGAATGTCTCACAGATAATCTGATTCATCAAATGATGTGAATCTCAAAATTATGAAACTGGGCTCTGAAATGGATTATTTGAATGCTCAGTTGACCGATCCCTTCAATTTCTTCGGATCTTCTCCTGACTCTTTAAGTTTCCTAGATCGCTTGTTTATTTTGGTGTTGAAGAAAATTTACAAGACTCAGCTGTCTGCTTCAGCACAATGAGAACATTAGAATGGCTTTACTGAATCAAGCCAAGGCCCAAAATGCATTTTGTTTCTAAGAGCAGAAAGGTAGTTGCCTCTGCAATGCTTGGGAGGAGATGCACCCTCCATAGCTTTTGTTCCTCTATGACTGACATTTGGAGATAGCATAGTGCCCCAAATACGTCTTCAAGATGAATTGCTTCTCATCATCCTGTTGTCCATGAATTTATCTATTTCCCTTTAAAATCCTTCTGATTTAATGGCCATCAGCATGTCTTGTGATAATAATTTCCACAGTTCAATTGTGAGCTGTGTTGCTTTCTAGAATCTTTTCCAAATCTCCTTCCAATCCATGTTCTGAAGGAGAAAGAAAACCTTCTGCATGCCATACCTAATTTTATAAACTTTGATTCTTTTGTCCCCTTGGTTGTCCTTTCTCTAAACCAAATAATTAGCTTAGATTAAGAGTTTATTTCTGCCTTTTAAAAAATCAATTCAATGTAAGACTGTTCAAGGTGCTGTCCACATGAAATAAAAAATAAATAAAAAACATTGTTGAACACAGACCACTATTCACCAAAGAGAAACAATAAGTGGGTTTGAAATCTTTGTGGATTTGCAGGAGAAACGTGAGGGAAGGAACTGATACATTTCCAAGAGATATTGAGGTACCATATAGTTATCACAAAGGTGTCTCCCATTCAGGGGTAATCAATGATGTCAAAAGAGGCGGGGCTTTGCTCACTCAGCCCTGCCTTCCATTTTGATATTGTTGACAGTCACTCTGGACATCTGACTCCACCCTCAATATAAAAACGGCGTAACTTCTAGGCAAGTTTCTGCTTTTGAGTTTTGTGAGTTTGAGAACCATTTGGCATTAGTAATAACTGGCCTTGTATTTCTTGATTCAGAAGAAGAAGAATAGATACCAAGAGGGGATTATTTAACCCATAGCCTAAAGTTCAATGGAAACTAAATGCTCCTAATATCACATGAAAATTATTACTTCAATTTTAGTAAGTTAACTCAAGCACAAGCTCATTTAAGGTATGCGAAGGGCACAAGGCTGGTCCTTTTTAAGACACAAACCGTAGGTATAGTCACTTGGTGAATCTATGAATCACACCTCCACAAATTCATCTCAGGCTTTAATTGCCCTGAATCCACTAATATATACTCCAAAATCAATGAAATTGAAATTTTAAAATATCAATAATTTCCTTTGGTGGACAACCTATGGCCCTTACACTGTATTTTTTGTCCAGCAGTGCTGCTGAAATTCAGTGACACACTGAATTGCGTGGGCGCTATTTTAATATTTAAGCCCCAGGAGGTTATCCTTAAAATGTGTGTATTTTCCAGGTATGTGTGAACCACAGGGGCTTCTATGTAGAAATTAAATTGTCTGTTGCATCAGACATTTGCTCCTTATAGCCTTTCGTTTCCTAGCAATTGTCCTTGAACTGGTACTGAAATATAAACTGCAGCTGCTATTCTAAAGCCAACTAAATGTCATCTTAGCTGACATCATCCTTTTATGTCTGCATTAACTTTCTGTAATCATGTTTACTAAATGTACACTTGCCAATTACATAAAAAGCCATATCAAATACACCGAGTTAGAAGGCTGCAGATTTTTTTCTTTTTTGAAGTAATTTTGCTTTTGAAAATCTTGGAAAATCCACACCACCACCTAGCAGTCATCTCAAGTACCCTTGTAACTCACGCTGCTCCTTCAGGATGGATTATGATGCATAGATAGTTCCTTCTTTATCTTCAACTTTCTCTACCAGATCCTTATTTCTTACCTGCCATATAGAAATTGGAGAAATTAAAAAAAGAAAAAAACCTCTGAAACCTCAATACTTTTTCTCTCTAAACCTATTTTGTGATTTCAAAAGGCTGGTCTTTGATTTAATGACTACAAGTTGTATTGTCCCCACCACCACCACTTCTTGATATTTAGCCATAAGAACACGAACGTATTAGTTCCTGTGCAGAAAATACAAATAGAATCTGCTTCTTGTTGCTAATATTTCTTCTTCTTTTCCTTGTGTTAAATGGAATTAGTTCCCCCCTTTTTTAATTAAAGCGTTTCTTCATTATTTTGTTTCCTTAGGGTGAAGGGTGGGAACCAATGTGACATGCCATTGAAATGAATATGTTTATGATAGTGGAAAATAACTGAGGTTCAGAAGGAGGTTTCTTGCAGGTTCACAATTCTATATGTACTTTGCTGGAAATAATTACTGCTAAACATGATGAGCATTTTTTTTCTACCTAAATATTGACTGGATCGAGCTGTATGATTGTTTCTGCAATCTCAAATGTCTACTTTGTGCTATTCAGCATATCTTAATAAGAACAATGATTCTCAGCCACTTTTAAAAGGCAATCTGTAACTAATTCAAGTCTAAGCCAGCACAGGCTCAGTGGCATTTATAAAAGTCACTAATTATTCTCATATAAACCCAAATAGTGGGCTTGATATTTATGTTATATTCTGTTCTAATGCAAATCAGGTGTAACTCCATTAAAGTGAAAGGAATTACATTGACCTAATAATGTCTTGGAATCCATGGGGAGATCAGGTAAGCAAGAAATAATGCCCACCAATGGGGGGGAAAAGATGGTCTTCTATTAAATTTTTTATCTAATTATCCATCTATTTATCTATATATTGCATCTGCTCTGAGTCTCCCTAACTGTATGGCAGTCTATCCATCTGCTTCTCTGGACATGGAACTGGGTCCTGCGCTATATGTAATTCCTTCTACTCCACTGGGGTCACTCCTAGCATATAATAATGTCACTGACAGAGGAATAAGACCCATGGTCTTCTCTTCTTTAGAGATGGACCTCGGCCCAAAATTCAGATCTGAAGAGCCTCAGTCATTGAAAAAAGTTTGTATCTGGACATGGATTTTAACTCAGCTACTCATATCCATTCTAAATACCATTATTAACTGTACACACTTCCACCAAGCAAACCAATTACATTTTCAACCATCATCAAACTCAAAGACATTTGTAAGTGGAAGTATTGTAGATATTGTCCATGGAAGGAAATCATGTAAAACTGTTATTAATGTACACAAATGCATTACAAGGTAATAATCCCATTTCTTTCTTTTTCTTGGATGTCATTGGTGTCTTAGTAACTGGATGTATTGTATTATGTTTCTGGATTCTGAGGTATTTGATAGCACCTCCATTTTGTTTTTACATTTTTGTTCTAATTAGCAGGCATCAAGCACTTATCCATATATTTTTTTTTTTTGGTCTATGGATGTATGTGTGCTTTACCATCTTAGTAAAAGGGACTGGTTAATTTTTTAGCCTCTAGGGCTGCTTCCATTTTTGCTTCAATGCATCAGCTGCAATTAATGCATTGAGATGCCATCATACTAATTCTATTTCTCCATACATCATTTTTCCCCATTTTCTGTTGAAGACAAACAGCTACAACTTTAAAAAAAAATCAATTCATTCCATACTGTCATCCCTTTGTCCTGACCAGAACAACTCGATCGTGTTGAAGAAGGCATGAACCATATCAACCAAGACATGAAGGAGGCCGAGAAAAATTTAAAAGATTTAGGGAAATGCTGTGGCCTTTTCATATGTCCTTGTAACAAGTAGGTACTTGGTGCCAGTGCTGCTCTGTAGTGTCCAGTTCTTTGTCATGAGTGAATGTCTGAAGTTGTTTTTTTTCTTTTGTCTTTTTTTTTCTTTGTCCCTTTCCATCTGCTTCATACTGTGGGGATAAAATGCTTGTGTTTAATCAGAACAACTGGAACGCATCGAAGAGGGAATGGACCAAATCAATAAGGACATGAAAGAAGCAGAAAAGAATTTGACGGACCTAGGAAAATTCTGTGGCCTTTGTGCCTGTCCATGTAACAAGTAGGTGCTGCCTGCCTGCCTGCCTGCCTGCCTGGTTTTTAGAGCATTCAAGGCTGGCCTCAACAGAGCCTTGTGATGCTCATCCTTGCTTAAGGCACCTGGGCAGGATGAGCATGTGGCATGCAGAGAGAACACTTCTAGTTCCAATGCATTCATCTCATAGTGTAGACCAGAGGTTCCCAAGCTTTCTGACTAACAAACCACTTTGGCCCTGTCTCCAAAAATCCCTCTTTGGCTACCGGTGACTCCTGCTTATCAGCTTTCAAATTTCCACCTTCCAGGGAATCAAGGCAGTGGGCAACCATCTGTCTCACCATTTGTTCCCAAGACACGTCTTACTGCTATTTCCTGGAAATGTGAATGCTGACCTGGTGGCCCATGGCTTCACATCAGTCCCAGTAGGGAAGAGACAGTGGCAGTTCACATGTCCCTTCCGCTCCATGGTGGGCCACTGCTGGACAAGAAAAGAAGTTTGTTTGTGTGGACTACTTACTGCCATCTCAGAATTCAACAGTGGCTTGTGTATTTACAGATTGGGAACCACTGGTGTAGACAATAGCAGGATTATAGTAGGTGCATTAAAATCAGGCATACCATAGTAAAAGTTTCACTTTAGGCCCTTTTCAATGATGATAATTTCAACATTTTAGAGTGTGTACTATGCAGCATTAAACAATTTAAATTTCAAAAATTATGACGACCCTATCTAATCTTTTCTTCCTCTGAATAGCCTTTGAAGGAGTACTTCTTGACCACAATTCATGGCTCAGAAATACATAAAATGATTATTTGGATGAAATGCAAAAGGGAAAAGATTTGGAGATACATCTTGTTTCCCTGGTTGGATCCCAAGCTACGGGAAAGTAAAATATTGTCAGGAAAAAAAACAACACCTGGATCCATGTTGCTCATAGCAGCTCTCCACTGTGTAGCGTGACACCAAGAAAAAATGTTGAAATATATTAGACCTGCTTCCATATTACTGCCATGAAATGAAAGGGCAGCATAACAAATTGGATGTATCTGCTTTAAAGGGAGAACATAGAGAAGAAAGAATGTGTGCTTAGATAAATTTTTTTAGTGTGGGGTGCATTATTGTACGGATGAATGATTAAAACATTTATAAATATTAAAACAGGCCTAGAATGGTGGATGTCTGTTTGCATGTGAGCATGTACCGTTGCATGTGGCCTTGTAACGTACAGTAGCTTTGGATTTATAATCCAGCCTTGGTTTATTTGCTCAGACATCTGGAATGAGTAATAATTCTAATAATTAAATTGTTCCATCCAGTATTCAGATTGTTTTATGATATGTGGACAGGTTGAGAAGATTTTTTTTAAATTAAAAATATTGGGGGGGGGGCTGGTATATTTCTTACATTTAACCAGAAAGATGGAATCCACCCCTCGCAAGTAATCCTGTTTAAAGCCCTATAAACCAGTCAGGTGTCTTAAAGCAGTGTTTCTCAATACTGGCTGGAGAATGCTGGGAGTTGAAGTCCATTCCTCTTAAAGGCTTAAGAGCCTTGGTGGTGCAGGCTGTT
>AZIM01000439.1:668369-681106 GCA_000516915.1 Ophiophagus hannah | reverse complement strand
TAAGTTGCATTACTGAAATAAATGAACTTTTGCATGNNNNTCTAATTTTTCGAGTTTCACCTGTAGTCACGAAAAAAATGACATTTCTTACTTGAGAAGAAAACTATGATAGGTCTAGACAAAACATCTAATGTTTTTTGGACATGGAAAACCATGGTTTTCCCAGATGCAAATATGACTGTGAGAGTTGAATCATCAAAGAGGCTGAAACACAAATTATTTTCATTAACATTTCATTGCACATTATATGGAGCCAGTTCTGATTCTGCCTTAGCAGCATGCAATATTGTAGGTAAAGTATGTCAAAAAGGCTCCATCTAAGTTGCAGTAGAGAATAGTAATTAGATAATGCTTCAAATGATTTAGTCTTAATACTGCTGAATGCAATTACATTTTGTGGAAATATGTGATTGTGATTCAAATTCTAGGATCTAACTAGACTGACTTTGATGCTGTTTATGTTAAAAAAAAACCTGATGTCCTTTAAATCCTGGATATTTTTTCACAGAGATGTTTCAATTGAATTATTCAATGAAGTTGTCTATCAACTATTTTAATACAAATTATGTCAGAAATGTTTCAATAGTATTGCCTATGACAAGGGAAGGAAACAAAATTGATTTTAGCTTGGCCTGCTGTGTGAACCCAACCACTGTGATTTGTGAAATGTAGTCCGTGATCTGTTCCTTTAAAATGAGGTGTGACACTTTCTAGGGAGTTTCACATGGATTAGTGTAAATAGAAGACTGAGTGATACGCTATCTTGCTTTAATAGGTTTTATCATTGTGGAATGGAAATCAGGATAGGTTCTACTCATTTTCAAGCAATTGTTTACAGGAGCTGTAATTAAGAAAACTGAGGTAAGCAACAGTTGTTGAAATACTTGAGTGTCTACCCATTATGGGATCTGGTGGAAAAAGCATGTTCATTGACCTGTTCAAAAGGTGGGATCCAGGAACAAAGCCTTTTCTGCCATGGGACTTGCCTTCTGGAACCTCATCTCCCCTAAGTGGTCTTTCCTTGCTTTTGCCCTTGAGTCTGGGACCGAGAGTATGGGTGAGCTCATTTCTTGGTCTTACTTGTGTTAACTTAGTGTTCCTAGTTGCTAAGTTACTTTATGTTAACTGTTGTTTTAAAGTTGATTCTTTATTGTTTTTAATTGTTAAGCCTCCCAGAGTTATGCACACGAGATGGAAAACCAAATACATTAAATAAGCAAATAAATATATGGGATGAGATTAGAGATAGGTCAAACACATGACTATTGCTCAATTAATAATCTAGCATTTACAATTTGGACAGCTAGAGAACTGACAAAGAAAAGATTTCTGCTAATGGTTTGCCACATCCCGTTTTCTTGTGGATCATATCTGAAAGTGATCATGTCTGAAAGCTTATTCATTACCTGTCATTTTCTTCAGGGGCTCCATCATTCTTATTCCAACTCTCTCGACAGCAACAATATTGTTCTCCTTTAAATACTGCTTCAAGGTTGGGTGGATGACCTTCTGGCATATCACAAGACCGACACCATCAGTTATTACTTCCCTGCCTAGACTGAGTAACTGATCCAACACTTCGGCTTCTAGAGAAATTCCATGATGGATAACTATGGCTCCTTCTCCAGCATGAGACAAATCTCCTGACATAGACATACCAAACAGAGCCACTTTGATCTGGCCTGAAGCAGTTCTTTTGAAAGGCAGGGTCAGTTGCATTTCTGGCATTTCAATTAAAAGTCCAGGATAGACAGTAGAATCCATAACTCTCTTATTTTTTACAGGTATGTAATGGCATTTTCCTAGCATGGCACTAGAATCCACGTTTTGGGGGATTGTAAACAGAAAGGCCCTTAATACCAATATACTGATATGATCGGCTTCCTTTCTGCTAAGCATGCAAGCACGTTTGCTCAATATAATGCTGCGCACCAGGATAAGGAGAAGCTTAGAACTGCTGAAATCCACCGGGATTCGGCAACCACAGGTTTCAGATGAAAGGTAGTCAATGCAGAGGTTCAAAATATGTTTACTAATTTTAATGAAAGGGTACAGAGCCATATTCAGGCTTTCGTATTTTTCAAGCAAGCTGCAGCAAAAAATTGCCGTAAATAAGCCACTGTCCCTGAAGAGCGCAAGGTGATTCTGCACAGAGGCAACCAGAAGCTTTAAGATGGGAAGAGTGACACAAAGACTACTCAGCAAAACTGAAGATTGTGATGAAATACGAACATATCCTCCCGTGCCATTGTGAAATTGTTTGAGCCTACCTGTGGGGCCATAGCAGGACTTCATTATCTTACTAAACGTGGAGGCAGCCTGGCTAATCACCTCCTTAGTTAAAGGCCCAGTGGTGCAGAGGGAAGGTTTTTTAACATCAGCGCGAGACATCTTTCCCGACAAAATTCCAGTCAAGCTTTAGAAGCGTTCCATTTCTACAAAACAGTTTTTAATTATCATTATACATAGGCATATGAGACCTTGGGTTTTCTTTGCAGGCAACGATACAACAAAGGGATTTAATAGCACTTATTCGATGTTAAACAATATGATCAATGTGATGATTGCCGAAGTTGCTTCATTCAACCAGACCGTTTGAGTTCATTTCCATGCTCTGTTTTTGAAGCAAGCTTTGCTGTTTTGTTAGATGGTAAATACCAACATGGGCACCACCAGTGAATAAAAATTCAGACATGGACAGCCAATTCCTACTATTCCAGCTGCCTTACATCTTTTGTTGATGGAGACCTATAATAAATAAGGGAGATATGCCTATAAGGAGGAGGGGAAGAAAGGAGATCTCATAATACTACAATCACAGAAAAATACATTTATTAAGATAACTTATTTCAGTGAAAACTCTTGGCAAACAATCTCTGAAAATCAGGTATAATCACAGAAGTGAGTATTTTGCATGGTAGAAAACATTCTGATAATTTGCCAACTCAGATTACTCACCATAATCGTTTATATAAGCATAATGCAGAAAAAAATAGCATTAACAGTGGGCAGTTATGGATTTTTGCCAATAAAGCACTCAATCTTTGATTTACAGAGATTTATTTCTTCTCTGTTTAGAGGTATACAGATGAAAGTGATATTTTTACACATTTTCTCAGCTCATATCTTAGCAATCCTTTGAAGCTGTTTAGTGATATTTGAAATATTTTCATATATGTGACATTAATTTAAACTTCATTGGAAAAAGTTTTGTGTCAATTGCAAGAAAGTCCAGATTTCATTTTATTACAGAACAGCATGTATACATACTGAATATACATAATAAAAAGATCATAGCCACATCCTAGATGCATGAACTTGGGTATCCAACTGCATGATACAATATCTAGGAATGTGGAAGGCCCTTTGTGAGGGAAAACTGTAGGTTTGACAAGCTAAAGAGAAATTACAAAAGGCAAGATTTTTACCATGACTGTTTTAAGGATGGGGGGGTTTGACCAATTTTTGTGCCAGATCTTTCATACATTGTTTTCTAATAACTGCCCCAGGAATACTTGGCAAGAGAGTCTAAATTTTGGTGGTTTCGAAAGAAGGACTCAACTTTTGCAATCAGAATGAAATAAATAGTGCAACTGGAATGGGTCAATGTTATTTGCTACTGTTTCTTCGACATTATTTCCATTGACAAAAATGGAAATAATGTAGACGAAACAGTGGTGGATAATATTTACTGTGTTGAGTTATCCCACATGGAGCGTTGGCTGTAGCGAGTTGTCCCATGATGCATTGATCTTTGCGAGACGGCTGCAACAAGTTGTCCTAGACCAGGGGTGTGAAACTCACGTTGTCATGTGACATATCATGACTTTTTCCCCCTTTGCTAAACTGGGCATGGGTGTGGCCAGCACATAACGCATCTGGCCTGTGGGCCGCGAGTTTGACAGCCCTGTCCTAGACCCTACCACAACTATCTACCTCTATCTGTTACACCATAAAGCTTGAGCACCAATTTTTATCTGAAAGTAATTAAACATAGGCAACTAAAGGATACCTCAAACCAACTGGAGCATCCACATAGAATGATTGTGTTGTCATTCTGGCACTATCATGGAATTGAACTTTAATTTTTGGAATACAGCAAAAGAATATTGACTTTGAAAAGTTAATGGGGTAGATGGACTTGAAAGAATATTTCCTATGAGGTGTTTAAAATTTTATAAAATACATGAAGATTTTGAAATTAACTATAAAAATCCACCTCCTGTGGGAATGTTTTATTGATTGGAAAAGAAACAGATGTTAAAAGGGATTTGAAGGTTGACTAGAGCGTATCAGAGAGAACTAAGGATTACAATTAAAGGAGAAGGGACCCATTAATATAATGGAGCAATATGTTTTGCTATAAAAGAAATTAATTCTGTTTGAGAGCACTGTACTTAACAATTACTTACAAGAGTGTCTGATATTGTAACAGTGGATATAGAAGAACAGATTTTACTGAATAAAACAGATTGAGGTTGACCTCAGTATGGATTAGTATTCTTTAAAAATGCCAGATTACAAAAGTGATATGGAAAAAGATGCTGTGGGTCTGAAAATGTATTTACAATGCCAGAATATGAGTGTGATATGGAAAAAGATGCCACAATGAATTTACACATGAAACCAGCTGATATCTTAATAATTAAAGGGGAGATACAAACAATAAATCAGAAGAGTGACTTGGAAAGTAATCTTATCTTGAATTTATAAAAGGGATGTGTTAAACTAATGTAACTGTTCCCGAGAGGAAAGAAAGAGAAAATGATAAGAAATTAGCCGGTGGGACATTATTTGATAGGCTTAAAGATCAAGAAAAGCAAATGGAAGGAATTCAAAGTGGATTTATTTGATCAGAGTCAATATATATGTTGTGGTTTCTGATAGCTATTAATGGAATTTCTTTTTGACCAGGATTGAACAACTCGCTTTAAAGATCAGTTCATAAATGAGAGAATTCTTTTGCTTTACAGTATTTCTTAGAGAAAGTGTCAAGTTGGAATACAAAATTGATTGATTACATTGAAATATATTATGTATAATATTATTAAGTTAAAATGTAATATAATAAGAAATATAAGTTATTACTTTTGGTAGACTTTTGCTGATTAGGACTGAATGATGAGTTTATATAATTTGATTACTGATAAGGGCTGAGATATGGAAAGAAGAGATCTTTGTTTCATTGAAATGTTACAGAAGGTGTGAATGAAATTGTACTTTTCTGGAGGGAGAGTCACTTTTTATATATGTTTTTCTTTATTTTTTCTGTTACTTATGAACTTCTTTCCTTTCCTTTTTATAGTTTTCTTAATTTGTATTAGTCTTTTATCTTAAAAGATAAAGTTTTTTTTAAAAAGCTCACAGACATAGGCAGGCTAAGAATACATGATTTTGAGCAAAGGCACAGATACAAATTTTGCTTTAATGAGTTCAGAGTGTGTGCTGTTATTAATTATGCTCAAAAGCTACATTCGTAATATCTCTGCCAAGGTAGCAGATGAACTGCACCTGTTCAGCATCACATGAATATTGCCTAATATTTTGGTTCTGCTACATGTACAAATATTGTGAACTGATGAAAAATGATTTAACCAGCTAGGAGAGTATACTGAATATACACAATCGGTACATATATATTTATGTGTGTATGTGTGTATAAGAAAAAAAGAGAGAAAGATAGAAGGGGTGAAGGGGACAGACTATCTTTATCAAATCCAATTTATGGTTGTAACTATTATAAAGAGATCATGAAAAAGAAAATGCAGTCAGATTTTTAAGGAATCAGGTTACCCACCTCTGCTTTAATGAGGCTAAAACATTGCCGTGGGATATCAAACTATCCAATTTTCATAGAGAAAAAGAGAGACTATCAATATTGGGGTTATTTGTTCTATAAGTTTCTTGCCTAATCCTGTAATGGATCCTGGCCAGAGCACCAAATTATATTATCTTACATGTTTGCCCATTTTGAGTATATAAAATCCCTATGCTTTAAATCTCCTTCCCAAAATTCTATATTGCTTTGTGTGTTGTTGTTTTTTCTGAGAACAGGATGAAATTCAGACAAAATGAATTGCTTGAGCCCAATTAATGAGCTGCTGGCAGAAGCAACATCTCCACACACCAGAAAGTCCCTGGTTCTGCTAAATTTTACTAATCCTCATTTTTCAAGAGAAAATTCTATGCTATTACAGCAAAGTAGATCCTTAGTTTCTGTTTGCCAGTTCCTTTCCTGGTCTTAGGATTTACTCACAGAAGTTGCGATGTTGACATTTATGCCTATGTTAGGGAAGCTTCCTTATGACTTGATACTAAAGGCTATCTATTGTGGGCCATTACTTTGTCACCCAGAGGGAGACTCCAGACCACAGTTCTGCTAGAAGAGGCATCAATTCCACAACAGGGTGTAGGAAGTTAAAGAGATTAGCTGTCCATCAACATTTCCTTTAGTTGGCTTAATGGTTGTACAGGTAATCCTCAACTTACAATAATTTGTTTAGTGACCATTCAAAGTTACTATGGTGTTGAAAAAAGTGACTTATGACTATTTTTCACACTGATGACGGTTGCAACATCCCCATGGTCATGTGATCAAAATTCAGATACTTGGCAACTGACACATATTTATGACAGTTGCAGTAGCCTGGGGTTATGCGATCACCTTTTGCAAACTTCTGACAAGTCAATGGGGAAGCCAGATTCACTTAACAACTGTGACAAGAAAGGTTGTAGAATGGGGGCAAAACTCACTTAACCAATGCCTTATTTAGCAACAGAAATGCTGGGCTCAATTGTGGTCATAGTCATGGGCTACCTGTATTTTTGTTGCCTTTTAATGATTCTGTACTTACCTCTTAATCATTCTGTAGCAGTTTACAATTATTTCCCTTCATTTTCTTTGTCCTGCGGCAGCACATATGTCACAATGCCAGAGTCTTCATAATAGTCCTTTTTGGGGGGTTGAAAAAGGGGATTGGACTTGATTTTATACCACCCCCAATGTATTAGCACCATGCCAGTTCCTGAAACAATGAAAACTCGGTAGTTCTTCCAAAAGTCTCTAGGGCCCATGTACTGCTCACTACCTATGCAAAGAAATTGAGATATTTGAGCATGTTCCACTAAACAAGTTAATCAAATCAGATCACCAGATCATCACCACCAACATTATCCTATTATACAACAAGTTCATATTTGATTGAATGATGTTACTACTGGTATTTTCTCTCTCTCAGAAATAAGTGCCATAAATATCGGGAAGACTTGCTTCTAAAGATGTTCATGCAATATGTGATCTATGCTGCAACACTGCATATAAAAGGCCAAATCAAGTCTCTTGTGATAAATAATGAGAATCATACTTGGCTATAGACATTGACTAAAAATTTCCACCACTCCTCAAATCCTATCTTGTTCCTTTTGCAAACCAGAAGGATACTATAAAACTGCCTACTTCAGCCTAATGCCTACCAAATGTGCTGGGCTGCAATGCTCACAATACTCTGAGAGCATAATATAGAAAAGCTGGCACATCAGGAAGTGTGGTCTTGGATCCTTCTCCCTGGGAACTTTTGGATGAAGATTCCTGGAAATTGATTGGGTTGATTTGATGATTAGAGACTTTCCCATGCCGAATATTTGTTTATTTAATATAGTATTTTATTAAATAAGGATGGGAAAGCTTATAACCACTTGTAGATCCATTAAGTAAGGGGAGGAAAATACATCAGGTTTATTATTATTATTATTTTCTCTTCAACATCCAAACAGGGTAGATTCTTTATGTTTAATGTTAGATTTATTTGACCTTTGAGTTATTCCTTTTTGCCTTTTTTATACACATAATTTTTGGTTGTTGTTAGTGTTGGATGCATGTTTTCCTGTTTTTTGTTTTATATTTTACTCTTCTGGATAAAACAAAATATATTTAAAGAAAAATTTTGGAAATTGGATAATTTGGTCTTTGTGGATATTCAGGGACATGTATAGTTTAAAATGTTAAGACCCACAATTTTCCCTGTCTAAATGGACACAAGGATTTCACTAGTATCCTATATTCTCTCCCCTCTCCCCACATCAATAAAGTGTTCCATGAACATAAAGATGCAATGGACTAGGGTTGTATTGCAATCTTGATTTGAAGGGCAAAATGTGATTTGTGATGTGCAGATGTCCACACAGCACCTACAGGGAACATCTTAAAGCAGCTGGGTTTTTTTTCCTGGGTTTTCCAGACAGTCCTCAATAGCAGCACTATCTGGGAGAAAGACGTCTCTCAGGTAAAAGTTTCCAGCAGGTATTATATATACATACTTTGCACATTGAATCAGAATGGCTGCCCTGCCTGGCTACAGAAAATTTCCCTAATATGGTTTCAAAAATAAGCTTAAAATGAACATTTCAGAATTAGATCGGTGCTGACTTGCATCTGCTGGATCTAAAATTGGCATGACATTTGCCAGATCTGGATTGTTACCTTTGCTAATCTAGTCAGAAAATATTCTCTTTGTTAAAGTCATAGAGAAACTAAAAAAAAAAATCCCAACAAGGAAAAAAGGAGGGAAAAATACTTAACTTGGTCAGCACATGTTAAGGAGACAGAATAACAGAATAACAAAGTTTGAAGGGATCTTGGAGGTCTTCTAGTGCAACTTCCTTCTCAAGCAGGTAACCCTAAATCAGTGTTGGTGAACCTTTTCGGCACCAAGTGCCGAAATGGGAACGCGAGTGGGGGAGCACCAAAATCCGCAACTGCAAGAGCAGCTCCCCAGTGCACATGCGTGTGCCAAGAAGCTGAGCTTCCAGTTTCCGGCGCATGCGCATGCGTGCTGGCAATCTGGTCTTCCGGTTTCTGGTGCGCATATGTGTGCAAAGACCAGCTGGCCNCATGCGCATGCCGGAAACCAGTTCAGCTTCCCGGCACATGCATGCGTGCGTTGGAACCCAGAAGAGCAACAGGTGACGGCTAGCATGCCCAGATAGATGACACTGTGTACCACTTCTGTCACACTTACCATAGGTTCACCATCACGGCCCTAAACCATTTCAGACTAATAGTTGTCCAACCTCTTCTTAAAAACCTCCACCACTTCTGGAGGCAAGTTGTTCCATTGACTCTGTCAGGAAATTTCTCCTTAGTTCTAGCTTGCTTCAACAGATCACCATGTTACTCTATTTTCCCACCTTATTTAAAATGTGTTAATTTTTAAAAAATCAATTATATTAAACTGCAATTCTATCTGAAAATAAGTCCTATTAAATGTAATGAGATCAGTTTTTAAGTTAATCTATATCAGACTGCACTTCAAACAAAAACTAAAAAAACCCTCTTGATTTAAAATAAAATGAAGCTTTTTATATAAAACATGCGTGAGTCATCTATTACAATTAAGGCACTTTTTGCTGAAGAAATTAGAGAAGAGCCTAATTTCTAAAACTTGAACATCATAAAAATTAGCATGCATATTTAAAGTGCAGTCTATATATAGTTAAAACATTTTACACCCAGCTGACTTCAAAGAGAAAATAATGTGTAATTATATGTATATAATTTGTTATAGCAAAATAATTAGTGTATGTCTTCCTGCTCAGGAATTATATATCAATATGGAAACAGATTTAATTCAATTATTTAAATCAGCATACTTTTATTTTAGGAGGAAAGAATAGTTTATTTGCATATAAATAGAAGTTGAAGCTACTCTTCTGGGGTGTGGATTTTGGCTAACCGAATTTTGCAAAACAAAACAAACTTCACAGATTCTTCCCCTCATCCCACACCTGTCCTCCATGATCAACTCCAAAGGCTTGGGCTACCACTCGATTCTTCTACCAGAGTAAAAGGAAGAAGCACATCCATCTACAGAACATCAAGTCTGTATCTAATGCATTGCATTTTGGGCAGTAAAGAATATTTTTTTCTATTATGTGAGATGGGCTGTGGAAGAAGGCAGGTGGATGTTAAAAATAATGTAGCATGGACAGAAGAAAAATTACATGTTTTATTATTGCTTCTGACCCAACAAATACCAACTGCCTATAAAAGTCAGCTTCTGCATGTGGATTTATTGACTGTATTATGTAAAGTGATTCCATTTTTCATGTGAAAAGACATTCTATTTTCTTAAAACAAGTCATATTTTTTTAAAAAAACCCAATTTCTCGGGATATAAATGTCTTCCTCTAAAAAATACCAAATGCCCTTCTGAAGAAATATCAAAATGTTTCAAGTTGTGTGCATGTATACATACATGTATGCCCAAAACAGCAACCTCAGTTATTTAAATATCTATTACTAGCGACTGGAAATGACAAGTGACAATTATGAATATGAGAAGTCAGGCAAGACAATATGCTCACTTGCTCTGACCTTTGGATATGAGATCTGTAATTATGTTGTCATGTTAAATATTCAAATGATACCAATAAAGAAATAAATTATCATGTAGCTAATTTCAGTATTTGGCCACCTCCATAATTTCTCTTCGTCTTTAGTTGGCAATTAGTTGACGCATTAGGCATTTTGCATGGGAATAAAGAATGGTACAGTCTTCAGCAGACTGCCTGCCTTATCTGAAGGGATGCTCCATTTAGTTCAGAAGCTCAACCGTGCAAAATTTTAAATCAAGTTGCCAGCCTCCACATACATCATACACATCCTGGAGAGCCACAAGAGCAATGTGAAGCTACAGCTCATCCCTACTATCTCCAAAAGTGGAGGATACACTTGCTCTGAAACCCCCACCCCACCCCGAGTCTTAATATTAGGCCTAAGACCGAATGAGGTATTGTTATCTGGATTGCATAATTTCAGATTGCAAGTGGGATTCTTCAACCAGGGTATTTGAAAAACTGCTGCATCTATACAACTGTCCCTATGGCTGGCCCTGAAGCTGAGCTATGATATTGAGAGAATGGGACTTTTGGCAAGTGATATTATTGGGCCATAGAGAGAATTTTATAAAGATTTTGCTCAAGCTTCATTTGGTTAAGCGAAACACCCCGTGATTTCATCTGAGGTTTTATCTGTGATTCAACAGGGTACTGTTTTTATAGTTCATAGTGAAATCTCTTCTGAATCACGATTTACTTTTGGTGACTACAAGCCCCTGTTTTTTCAGTTGCCACTGCTTTCCCGTTTTGTTTTTGTTTTTATTTCTGTAGTCGTACCTAGTATATCTCGATGGTCTCCATTTAAATAATAAGCAGATCTAATCCTATTCAGCTTTTTGAGCTCAGTCTTGGTTAGTTAGGCAGGGAGTGTCACTGAGATGGAATTTTACACTGTAAAGCATGCTTTAATCTGCTCTGTAACAGGTGGTGTATCCTGAAAAAGGCTCTAGTTAATTAGGACCCCCCGTTTTCCTTTCGCTACAAGCAGCAGAGGCTTCTACTCCCCCCCCCACTTTAGATAAAAAAATTAATTGCCACCCGTCCTTTCTCATAAATGCATTCCGACCCAATACCTCTCTCTTACGTTTGCAGCGCGGGAAAGCAAAACACTCTAGCACCCCACAGTCCTCTCGCCCTTCAAGCTTCCACTTTTCAGGCTTTCCGGAAATGGAAACGAAAGCTCGAGACTACAAATTCCAAGATACACCGCAAGTTGTTTTTTTTTTTTTTAAATCGATGTCCCGTTGCATCCTGGTAATTGTAGTTCAGGCGAAGCGAAAATGGGGGGGGGGAAATGACGAGCAGCGTCTCGGCTACAATATTACCGTACAATTGACCGGAAAAATCATAGAGTTGGGGGGTTGGGGTTATTCAATTTGAACTGAAACGTGAATTAGAGGGATCGGTTTCAAACATTCCTTAATTTTGTTAATCACATATGTCTTTTGTTAGTATTTCCCACTGCCATGGAATAGATTAGTGGCTTATTGAAAGACAAGTATATATTCTTACTTATATTAAATACCCCGGTTTAAGCGGAGCAGCATCCCAAACAGAAGGGCGAATAAAAAGAAACGGATGTGCCATTTTGGTGAGATTTGACCCAAGACTTACCTATTCACTTATTAAAATCTTTTTGAAATGTTGGGCTTTACTTCATCAGATCCAGTAAGTTATTGCTTGGAAAAGCCCATGCTTTTTGAAATTAATACATTTCAACTGAACTGTACAAGTGGATGTTTTAAAGGCTGAAAAATAAAATAATTGCCCTTACGTAATGAAAATGTTTGATATTTAACTAATGTTAAACATTAATGTTTGATGTTTTAATAATCTGTGCATTTTGTTAAGACTCCTTGACTAGATTTGCACACTGGATTGAGCTATGGTTTATTTAATCCAGTTTTATCTTAAAAAGATTAGATCTTAAAGGACTGGATTCACAGTAAACCATCACAATTATAAATTCTAACACAAGGTCAAATAGGACATAAAGTCCAACTCAAACAAGGTGAGTTACAGGGTACTATAATAAGATGTCTTTGAGAAACTCGAACAGGCGCATTAGGCTAAAAAGTGTTTGTTGTGTTGCGGCTCATTATGTTGCATAAACCCAGAGCAGTTAGCAGATATTTCAGTATGGTGAATTACTACTGGTTAAATTCAATGTATCATGGTGCAGTTAACCCCATCAGTTTCTTGTAGAAACACAAGGATATGTATAATACAGGTAGTCCTCAACTTACAACCACAATTGACCCAAAATTATGTTGCTAAGTGAGACATTTGTTAATGTCAGTTTTGCCCCATTTTATGACCCTGGGACACTGCAACAGTCATAA
>AZIM01000439.1:640851-659393 GCA_000516915.1 Ophiophagus hannah | reverse complement strand
GAACCAGATGGATTTTTCTTCCAACAATAGCATGGTACCATATAAAATCAATTAAGACCATAAACTTTAAAAACCTGTACCAAAGTTAAACTTCCAACATACAATCTCTCATTAAATCATCTCGCTCCACCTCACCTTATTCAAGGGATTGGAGGAAAGGTCAAGTCTTCGATGCTTTTTGGAAGGTTTGAAGGGTAGAAGAGGCAATGTTGAAGGGAAGGGACAAGGAGCATGCCCACCCTAACTGACCTGGTTGGATTTTGTTAGGGAAGGCAGAGCATAAAGATATAAATGAAATTCTGTTTACTAGAGCTAAAGGGAGACAAGGAATCTTGGCTTACTTTCCTCAAGTCTATTTTGCGGGACATGATTACGGAGCAGTGAAATAATTATTTTATTTCTGATGCTGTTGAAGCTTGAATGGAACCGAGTCACCTTGAAAAAAGAATCAGGCAATGGCTGAGTTACATTGCAGGTGCTAAAAATGGAGTGCAGTCAGGCTCACTTTCCTACTGCTATTCTTAGGATTTAATACCAAGTTTAATCCTTAGCTGGTGACAAGGAGTTGATTATGACCTGAACATTCAGTAATCATCCAGTAATCATACAAACTGTGAACATAAGAGCAAAGAGTAATTTAGTCAAGAAATCTGTAGTTGAAAATTGCAGGGGTTTTTTTCCCCAAAGCCATAGTAATGAATTAATGAAAAGATTTGGATTTTGTAACAGTAGTAAAACATTTAATAGTATTTTCTTTTGCCACTTGAAAGTGTTTTTCCTTTAGGCTAGTTTTGTTCAGAATCAAGAAACCATTTGTAAACTGAAAAAATTGAAACACTTTTTTCCCAGAGTGAATTAGAAGAAAAATGCAGATGAATTAATTCACCTGTTGTGTTTCATTGTTTCCTGAAATTGCCTGCTTCTTGATTTTTAAAAATGTTTTAAAACAGTTCATTTACAAATGCATATTTTACCAACTATGCTGATTGTTTGCTGTGAAAAGCTAGCCAGATAAAATAGACAATTAATTGTAAATAAAACCCGCCTACTTTTATTCCTCAAATACTTGAATTTACTTCTGTAGCTATTCCCAAGGTATTTCATATAAATTTATCTGCCTGGGTTCACATAAATGAATATACATGTGCATACAATTTCAGGGCAGTGTGGTAGCTAAGATTATTGACTATGAAGACTCCTCCCTGTGGTATGGATGCTGGCTAGTTGATTTTCAACCAGTCACCTTCTCAGTCCAATCTATCTCACAGGGTTGATGTAGGGAAAAATAAGAGGGGATGCTAGATATAATGCAAATTCCTGAAAGGTGGCAGGCTATAAATCAAATAAATTACACCTGCAATATTAAGTATCTCATGTAGTGGTTCAGCTTATGAATATGTACTGTATCTCCTTGATTATTGAAATACTATAATGTTGAACTAAACATTTTAAAAAATGGCAAAAATAAGTATTTATCTACAGTATTTCAGTGACCAGAAAATCTTAATATCTTGGGGTACTTCAGGCAAGGATGTTCCAGACTGGTTTTCCCAACATATCTTGAAGAGTGTCAGTGAAGTCATTGAAAAAAACTTTCCTCTGGTGTCTTCCATTAAGCTATCAATGAAAGGGGATGTTTGTGAATGTTTATAGGCAAGCTACAAGAAGTTGGCTAAGCTTGCATTTTGTAAAAGAGGGTCTTTTGGGGAAAAAAACACTCATCATAGGTGTTGTATCTGAGAGAACAAACCCAAAATTTGAAAGGATCTTCTGCCCCCTCCCAATATCACCTTATTTATTTCAGCTTCAGTCCCAGATCTTGAGTATGAGAACATTTCTTCTCGCCTGGCTGTAAGAATTAATGGGTGCAAAGGAGATTTTTCACTCCAAATTCATGCAGAATATTATTTAAGGAAATCTGAAAATGGAGAAGAAATCGGGAAAGAATAAAAGCAATGTGTGCACTCAAAAGCAGGAGAGGAAGAGACGCCATTGGAATTGGAGAATGATTACTACTTATACAGAAGAAATTCTGTTTGTTAAAATCTTTGCAGGAATATTTCTGTCAAACACTAGGGGATGCTGTTGTGCCATGAACACAACTAAAATGGGAAGATTTTGTTATAATTAGATACCCGACTGCAGTGCAGAAAAAGAGAAGCTAAATAGAAATACAATAATCAAGTCTCAGATTAATAAACTGAGGAATGCAAAAATGTCATGTTCCTATAGGCAGCTTCCTTGTTATCCTTTTCCCATGAAATAGACCAGGAAGGATCTGTTTCATAGGAACTAGAATGAACAGTTATTGTTTCCAAACAAAGTGGGATTTAGGAGCTAGTTAAACAGTGACTTTATATTTTGGAAGGAAAAGAGATGATTTACAAAGTAATAATAAGTGGGATCTATAATATCTGAAGTGTGAAATGTTCCTCTTTAAGTTATACCGTTCCAAAATATATGATTTCTTCTCAAATTTTTTCTTTTTCTTAAATTGTATTTTCTGGCAGCTGGGCATGCTATCTTTTTAATTTTCTATCTATAAAAGTCTTTGATCTTTTCATAAGTCCTGGAATCCTTCAAACTTGAGATCCCGATTTCAATTATGGAAAGAATCACATTTGGAAATGAATTTGCTATTCATTGCAAATATGCAAACATATCTGGAGGATACCAGATGCATACGGATGAGACATATTATCTCAAATGCATCTGAGCAATTTAACCTGAAACCTGACAATGATCTTATTCAGCTCAACCTGTCAGATGGAAAATGATATTGGTGCACTGAAGTATGGATGCATTGTATTTCCTATCACTAAATGCGGATCATGATTCTGTATGAGGATTAAATAGGCTGGATCTCAGTGACTTGATCATCCTGTATCTGGCCTAGACTGACCTCCAGGGTTGTTTTAATGGGGTTTTAATTCGATTAGTTTGGGCTTGTTTTGATTTAATTTGTTTTTAATTATTTATTGTTGTGTTTTTAATTGTGAGCCGCCCCAAGTCCTTCGGGAGANCCCCAAGTCCTTCGGGAGAGGGGGCGGCATACAAGTCCAAATAAATAAAATAAATAAATAAATCTGTGTTGTAGATTGGAATGCTTTGAGATGTGAATTGTATGTTTCTCCGTGAAGAGAAAATGAAGGTGTATTAAAAACATCCATGAGAAAAGAATGTATTGTGGCCTGTCCTTTTCTAATTCTCTATATGTGTTATGTTACTGTTTGTCCAGAATTCAAAGGAATTCCTGTTGTCTCCCGAGCATTATGATTTAACTAATAGTGTGGCATAAAATCCATAATTACCTAATGCTGGGATCTCCAACATGGCACCCATGTGCACCTGTGTGCCTGGAGAAAACCTTTTTCGGTAACCACAAGACTCCCTGCCCTATCTGATTTTTTTATTTTTTTATTTGCATTAAATTAAGAAGCTGGTTTGCTTCATATCGGTCAAGTTCTTTATTTTCAAGAATGCTTCTGGACCCCAGATGAGACCTACAAATTTTTGTAGAAAAGAAAAATCTTAGGTTGCTGCATTTAGTATCCTCAGGAAAAGAAGGAAAAGCAGAGACTATCCTTCTGGTTTTCAGGATAGCAGTTAAAAGCCTGTAAATCAGTGCTTTCTACTTGTTTTATATCCCCTAAGGTAACCATTGTAAGAATGTCAAGTCCTCAGGACCTTATTGTGAGAGATGCGACTCCCAGCTTAAAATTGGAGACCTCTGTAATTAGATTTTTGCTATAGCAAAAAGGAAAGCAATGTTTCATGAAGTTTGATTTAAGTAATTTTTTCCACTTTTCAGTGGCACAGTATTCTTGAATACTAGTTGATAAGAAATTCCCAAGGATTCAGACATCTTAATTCTCCAGCTTGGCAATTAACAATCTTGTTCTTTTTCTTTTTTTTTTTACAGTTTTTCAAAAAGAAAACCAGTGAATTCTACAGTGTCATCTGGCTGCTATTATAATTTGAATTGAGAAGTCTCAAATCTTTGTTCTGCTGGCAGGTAAGAATTGAAGGGGGGGGGTTTAATTCTGCTACACCACAGGTGTTAAACTCAAGGCCCGCGGGCCAGATACGGCCTGCTAGGTGCTTACATTTTGCCCCTGGGCCGACCCTGGAACAGCTAGGTACCGGCCCACGGTGCCTCTACTGATGAAAATGGAGCTCAGGTGACTGTGACGGCCTCCTGCAACCTTCTGCCAGTGAAAATGGAGCTTGGGAGGCGTCCACAGGTGTCTCTGACATGAGTGACATTGAGCTGGCCATGCCCACCCAGCCCCCAAGGTCAAACACAACCCTGATGCGGCCCTCAATGAAATCGAGATTGACATTCCTGTGCTACACAGATGAACAGCATACATGTTGGTAAATACGGTTGCACAGAAACTGCCATTAGGTCAAAGAGCGAAAGACACAAACACAACAAGCCTTAGAATGAAGAAATAACTTTAAGAACCCATATAAGGTAGAGACTGAAGTAAAAACTAATAAACATTACAAAACATTGTGGTACAGAGGCATAATAGGGTGTAGGAATTCATTAAAGGTTACTGAACTCTTTGGTGTGCATTTCTACCCTCCATTGACCACAGTAAATCCTTTTTTTGGAAACTGATTCTGCCTTAGAGTGCTTTCCTTGGAAGAATCTGAACCCACATTTTCACGCTGCAGAATGTTTTCATGTATTTTGTGAATTTATAACCAGATTTGTGATGCTTATCAACATACTTATGCACATTTGAATCTTCATAATATTTTAAACTTCTTAATAAGAAAAGACAGTCTTGCAAAAGATTGAATCCTGTTTGTTCTTGCTATAGATTGTTCTCCCTATGCCCTGGGATCTTTGTCCTTGGTCAGAAAATTATTTGGCATAGCAAATTATGACCTGGGTTCCATTACCACTGAAAGTAACTCACAGCTTGAAGAATGTTGCCCAGAATTTGCTCTCCTACAAAGTAAGAGGTGCACAGGAGAATTAGGCCTGCTATTTAGATAGCTTTAGGAATAAATGCTCTGTCTGAAAACACTGCAAGTATTCGTTGCTTTAAAATAGGTGTAAAGATTCACAGTCATGTTTTAAACTGTGAACCTGCCCTTCCTGCTCAGATCTTTGTATTAAATTTTAGTAATTACTTTATAGTCCCGGATTTAGATCTTGCTCCTAAATAAAGGCCTATATGCAGTTGCTTCAAAATGTATCAAGATCTGTGAATAATTCTTTGGTAAGACACTATGTATAAAGTTGTTCTTTCTATGGTGATTCCATTTCAGATTGTACCTTTCTATTGGTACAATAGAATTCTAATTCTAATTCAAGTATCTGTGTCCATATATACATAGGTGCAGAGTGTTAGTTGAGAGGTCCTTGGTGCTCTCTTAGCTTGGTTGTTTAGTTTTCTTATAGATGTTTCATTACTGAAACTACATAACATTATCAATGCTGGCACTAGCCACTAGCACTGATGATATTACCTAGTTTAGGTAATAAAATGTCTGCAAGAAAACAACCAAGCTCAGAGAGCACAAAGAGCTCCTCATTTCAACTCTGAGCTATAAATATTCTCCTTTAGAGAGTTAGTTTCTATATGGAAAGGGGTTTTTTAACGTCTAAATTCTATCTCAATAGTTTGCTACTGTTGAGTCTCCTTCTGACTCTTTCCTTTGCTCTTTATTCCAGAGCTAATCTCAATGAGCTTTTATCCTTTTCTGTTTGATTTTAAATTATGAAAACATTTGCTTTTAATTACACAGTGCTCACCATTTGTCAGACAGCTAAGTATTGAATGCAAAATAATTTAAAATTTGGCTATATTTTTTTCCAGGAACTTAGGAATGTAGAAAGTATTTTGGTCTCTCTGACAAATGGCCTGTGCGTGTGTTTATATGTGTTTTCGTTTTCCTCCCTTGGTCTTAAGCATGATTCAGGGCAATGGGACCTCCAAGAAAAGATTTTTTAAAATTGTAATAAATGATATAGGATAGAGTATTTGAACCTGGGATTGATTTCTCTGCCAGTGGGAAGGAAGGCCTCACTCTAATATTAAGCATTAAGGTAAAGACTTTCTTGAGTTGAATTTGATTTCTCCTTACTGCCTTGATATATGTAATTCTGTGTAGTTTTCTTGGCAATAATATCAAGGAAGTGGCTATTGTGTTTTTCTGATCCCCCCCCAACCCCATATTTTGGTTTAGCCTGGGTAAGTGAGTTCAGTGAATGCTTATTTTGTGCAGATTCCATTACTTGAAGAGAGTGTGGCATTAAGTGTGCCAGCCATACCTGTAAACCCTACAAGGTAATCCAGACAAGAAGCACAACCAGGTCTATCTTCTTCAGAAGGTTATATTATAATATAGGTAAATCTGAAAGTGTTTCTCCACTTTTCTCTTTTTGTTCTCTCAAAAACATTTCCCACACCCTCCCTACTTCTGTGAGTTGAGACATCTTTTGCATGCCAATTTGTTTAGTCTACCACTCTCCCCCCTATCTCCTAAGGCAGGGATCCCCAATCCCCGATGCATGGATCAGAACCGGTCTGCAGCATGCCAGCAACTGGTCTGCGCAAACAAGCAAAGCCCCATTTGCAGGATGCAAAACCGCCGGCCCCCCTCCAGTCCACAGAAAAACCTCTCTCCACAGAACTGGTCCCTGGTGCCCAAAGGTTGGGGGCCACTATCCTAAGGTCATTCCCACATGCCATTACAAGACCTTACTCATGTCCCCTGCTGGTCCCTCCTCTTGCCATTTAGAGGGAGAGTCCAGAGATGTTTAAAGCATGAAATTGTCCTCATGAGGCAGAGTTCTTACTCTGAGTAAGAGAGCACCCCAACAGAGATCGATACTGGTCTGAAGCTCCCTGCTTTTGTCCCTTCCTATAATTTGTGCTTCTCGGCTTCAACTTCCACTTGATAATCATATTAATCAAGCAGGCAGAATAGTAGATTTAAATCATAAATAATCTAACACAAGTAAAATCAATCCTGAAATTTTGTAAACTGTAACATTATTTACAATGCCCACTTTTAAACAGAAGCTTTGATCAGAAGTGTTCTTCAGTTATAGGTAGTATTTTTTCTTCTTCTTAATCAGAGCAGTTTGCATTTATGATGGTGAGGCAAATGGAATCCAGCTAGGAAGGTTATGACAACTGTAGCATAAATAAATGTGCATTCCCAGTAGAAAAAATATACCTTTGACTGAATGTATATTTCTTATAGGAGGACTTAAGTAACACTTAGGTTTTCTATCTTTGGATGAAATTGCTATTGCTGATAGTTTGGGATAGCAAAAATGTCATGATTGGGAAATACTACAGTAGTATTTCTCAGTGGTATTTCTCCCATTATCCTGTTAAGTAATTATATGGCTGGGACTTTGACCATAAATGTTAGAAATGTGCTATTTTCCATGCTCTATCCCAATAATTGTAAAAAAAAAATGAATTGTATCTGTGGAAATAATGTAAAACCCCAAGCTATTTGCTTAAGCATATTACATGCATTCTGTGCCTAATTGTACTTTGTAGTAAGCTACAAAGTAAAAAGAAAAACCAAATTATATGCATTCATGAATACAACATTCTTCTCAAGTTTGACATTATGGTATATAGGGTTCACAGTCATTAATCATTACAGATTTCCTAAAGTGATACCTCTTTTATTTATCTTACAGGTTTCATCACCAATTAAAGAGGCAACAATGACTTTGGACAAATTGGTTATCAAGGTAAGTTGATGATTGATGTAGGCAGAAAACCAATATATAAATAATTCCAGTTGGATTTTATGGGAGCAACTCTTGTTGCATTGTTTTTTTTTCTTACATTGAAATGCACTGCTAAATGATTCTAATATATTTCCCTTTGGTGTCAGGCTAGCATAACAAATGACAGTGTTATTTCAACCCACTAATTATGTGACTAAAGATAGAACATATATAAATTCAGAGAGAGGCTTGTGACTGAAACTTATCATCATAAAAACAAACTATGTTTGTGACCAGCCAAAGAATAAAATTGATTGTACTGTCGGTTCAATCAGCTATTAGTAAAATGCAGTAATGGGCTGTATCCTAACAACCACGAGTAGAGAAATGATAACCATTAAAACTGTTCTACAAAGACTTCACTGCTGGGAGCAATGAATGGAAGAAAGGGAGAAATTATCTCAACCGATTCTCAATTTTTAGTGGATAAGAATCTTAATTTTTATGTGATAGAACAAGTGGTAGAAACCTTGTGGTTCTGGGAAAAAAATCACATATTATAACTGATTGGTTCTATCATAATATGTATAATTTTGCTTCTTGCTGGTATTTAGGAAGGAAAGTAAAACCCCTCAGGTTTCAGCTTCACTCCTTTTTTGCATTGTTCTTCCTGAAAATACAAAAGAAATATAGGTAGTCCTCAGTTAATGACCACTCATGAAGTGACTATTTGAAGTTATGAAGGAGCTGAATGAGTAGTGCTTATGACCAGTCCTCAGACTTCTGGCTGTCCTAGGATCTTCACGGTCACCACCATCTAGGCATTTGGCAACCAGCTCCTATTTAGGATGGCTGTAGCATCGCATATCATGGGATCCTCATTTCTGACCTCTACCGATTCCCACAAGCAAAGTCAATGGGGAAACTAGCAGGGAAGGTCACACGTAATTTGTTCATACTCTTGTGGCTTTTTCCTCTAAGGAGCATGCTATGGTAGCTACAGCATCTCTCCTCTACTGGCAGCAGTCACCTGCTTACCCTCGTGCACCCGGTGGCAGCCACCCTTGGTCCTGCAGTACTTGAGCTGCACTGGCCCCCATGTCCCCTTATGCGTCCATCCCCACCAGGCAGCAGCCTTGTATCTACCCAGCCCTCTACTTGTGAGATGCCTGGGACATGCAGTTTCCTGCTGATTCTCCACTGACTTTGCTTTTTGGAAGCCGGCAGAAAGTTACGAGGAGGTCCTCACTTAACAATCCACAATCCTTGTCTTAATAATGGGGAGTGCAAGGATTTCCATCAAAAAGCGATGCAGTCAGTTGATGTCTTGCATCACTTAGTGACTGAAATTCTGGTCCCAACCCAAGGACTACTTGTATTGATTTAGAGACGTCCACAGACTATAGAGGATTTGTCAGAGTGATAAAAGCATATTGTCACATCATAATACAAGCTCCACCCTTCACGTAAGTCTGTACAACATTATGACACCTGTACAAAAGAGTGATTTTTAAAATTTGATGAATCTCCCCTGCTCCACCTGTGGAGACACATGAGATAATCATGCCTTTCTCCGTGTGAAAAGCATCTTTAATCTGATTTTAATGTTGTTTGTTGATCTGTCGTTGTTGTGCCTTTTCTGTTGTTTTTATTATGTAAGCTGCCCTGAGTCTCTCGGGAGATAGGGCGGCANAAATAAATAAATAAATAAATAAAATCTTTGCTTGCAGCCAAATGTTTTGTCATTTTCAAATAATGTTTTTGCAAGCAAAAATATCCTGTGAAAAGATAGCCATTAAGTTTAGCTATTTGAATAAAATCTGTTCTCCTTGTGCAGTTTTCCCATGTCAGCTGTGTAAATCTTTCAGAGAACACTTGATTTTTATTGTCTTGGGAGTAATTGCACAATGGGTGGTCAATTTGTATTACTTTACTAAAGGCTGTGTGCAATCCTTCATGTCTCCTTTTTCAGCTTTTAATGAGGTAACAGATACTGTTACCTTAACTCTTCTGTTAGCATCTCACAGTTAAATATTAAAGTTTATATTTATGCTGTTCAGACATACTCTAGCCTGATCTTTGAAAGAAGCATTCTGGCAATCTTGAGTATTAATACTTTCTACCATTACATAATTAATGTAATTAATGTTAAGTAAATCAATAGGAAAACTTGAGGGCACCCAGTCCCATTATGTTAAGAAGGCAAATACTTGGGGGCATTCCTATGAGTATGGTGCATTTCATTCACTCCTTGTTGACTACATCTTACTTTTTCCTTACAACTGGTATTGGCATTGTAAGGTTATTGTAGTATGGAAATCTTGGATTTTGAACTTGCAAAGTGGTCTATTTCAGAATATGTCTACTATGTTTAGTGGAGTAGCTGTAGTTAGCAGCTTGAAGCATTTAATTTAATTTTGCATTTAATGCAATTAAGTCATTGAAAGATAGCAGGTAGAGCAACCCAACTGGCATTTATATTTCCTCACTTGACTGTATTTAAAACTTTTCTAATGATGACATTACAGGTACTTCTAAAAATATAGTTATGTTTATCACCAAAGCAAGATAATAAATGCTTGGCTGTGTGGAATTATTATTGCGTGAATTTTTTAGATGTTAATCTAGTTCCAGTTCCCAGACTGCTGAGGATTCAGGTGGCTGAGGCAATTGTAAATTTCTGTTATCACTCAAAAGACCCATCTCCTTGCTGCTTCACAGAGAGGCTATAGAAAGAAAAGCAGAAAGTTTCCAACTTGATGTATTTGGGGATATATTGGTTCTAAATTGTTCAATTGTTGGAAATCCATCTCAATACTTCTTGCTAAGAAAACTGTCAGAGTTTGGGGGGGACTCTTTTGCTTTTGCTTTGGTTTTAGGCAGCTTCCAAAGATTTTTCAAAATTTCACATGTACAGTTTTTAAACTCTTAATCTCTAGCAGTTTCCACGTCTGACTTCTGTCCAATTCACTGAAAATGGGGTCATATGCCACTCACTGTAGTTTAAACTATGATATAAGCTTATTCGCATCAAATGATAATTAACATTTGCCCCTCAAGACTTTTGCACCATGGTTCTCAAGTGCCTCTGGATCATTAATGAGAATGAATAAAGCTTTGATTGCATGATATTGAAACTGTGGTTCTCTATCAGCACTCTCAATAGAAAGATAAGGCTATCTATTGATCTGTCAACTTTTAAGTCTTGTTTATGAGCTGCTACCTAAATTTCCACCAAGGACCATATTTCTTCAGGGTAGACTCCTGATGTCATTTTAGATCCCCAGAAGAGATGAGCTAATTTTATGGCAGAACTCCAAACCATGTTGTGGCATGCAGATCACTGAGTCATACAAAAGAAATATACCTCATATGATGAGAGGAATGATGTAAGAAGAAATGTTAGTCTGATGGAAACCTGATTTCTTTGGAGCCTTGTGACTACCACTCAATTCTGTACTGAAAGTCCAGAAACTCTTATAGTTGGTCAGCAAACTTGTGTGGACTTGTAGTTCAGTGTAGACATTCAGACATTCATAGAATTAATATCCCAATTTAGCACAATCTAACACTGATGATATTACCTATTTGCGTGGTGAAATGTCTGCAAGAATACAGCCAAGCTCAGAGACCACCAGTGACCCCACACCTCAATTTATTTAGGCAGCATAGTGTAAGCAGAACAATGGCTTCCTCAGACAGGTTTATTTAATATGTCCTCAGTATGACTTCCACAAAATGAGATTTATTTTAAAATATTAAAATAAATGACATAATTCCGCCCACAGATTTTATTTTGAAGAGATTCATAATTTCATCATTTGGTATCTCAACAACTCCATCCTTACTTACTAAATAATTACTTACATTTATTGTTTATCCTTACTTATCCTTATTTATTTATTTTATTTATTATTACAAATTCTTACTTATTATCCCTTTTATATAGGAAGGGAGGGAGGGAGGAAGGAGATTTCCAACTCTCCCTTGCCAGCTTCCCACAAGCAAAGTCAATGGGGGAGCCGGCAAGAATCTGGAAGTTGCTCCCACTCCCACTGATTTTATGGCCTCTGATGGTCATTCTGTTTCTCTGTTTAGTAGGGGAATATCTACCCAGTGGATCATGGGTTATCTACTATTGTGGTAAATTCTATGTGTATTTATTTGAAAACAACCCCTTTCAATCAGAATGGAATACACACACATACACACACACACACAGAGAGAGAGAGAGAGAGAGAGAGAGAGTTTTCCAAGGATTCACTGGATTATAAAAACAAACAGTTTTTCTTCTCTTCACCCATTGAGAAAAGTCAACATTGTCTAGATATGCAAGGTTGTCATTGGCTGTTTTTACACTGTATCCAACTTCATTGTCTCACAAGAGCCATCAACAACGTAAGTCCTTACTGAACATGCATAAGGACTCTTCTCTACTACTACTCATATAGTATCCTACTCTCCACAATATTATCAATACATATGAGTAATATCACAAATTGGACCCTGGACTCTTCACAATTACCCTGCCACTTCCCCTCCTGAGGTTTACAAACTGCTCTCCCACAATGGTCTGGCTGTGATTCCAATTCCCTTTCTCCCATTGAAGTCATAATTGGTTGTTTCTTGATATTTCACATTATAAACTTTTTATGAAGGATTTCTTTTTTGAATACTGTTTTGAGTTTCCAAAACAGCTGAGAAAATATTATATCAAACAGATTTTAAATGATAAATCCATGCTAGTTTCAATGATAATATGCTTAATTTCAAATTGAAATTCAGATTTTGTTTTCTGTGCAAGTCATGGATTCTGTTTGGTAATATATTATCTAACATGTTTTCACTCAGAACTGTTTGGAAAGCTCTGGAAAATTCATTGGCTCATCTATTTACATCTCAGCGGTTTCAAATGTAATTTAGGAAGAGAAGAACACCTACCGTCTTAATAGCTTTGCTTCAGTAGAGCACATGTATCTTATTAGAAGGTCCCAGAGGATTTCAGATCACTTTCTTGATGTTGTAATGCAATATTTTCTGTAGAGGGAGTAGTTGATCTACATTTGAGATATAATCTCCAAACCTTCGGTTGAAAATTAATACTACATTCAACCAGAGAAGTTTTACTTTACTAAGTTTTACTTTAGTTTTTTTTCTTCTGAAAGGCTGAATTTGGTAATTTCATTGCCTCTTTGGATAGAATGGGATGCAAAGTGAAGGATGGTGCAAAGTACATGATGTATAGCAATTAAGAGATAAGACTTGAGGCAGGAAGATCCAATTTGCTAGCCTGCCCTCAGCCACCTTAGACCGTTCTCTCTTCACTATACAGGGTGATTGGAGGTGAAGAAAGTGAGGAGAAGTGAGCGCTGTGTATCCTGGTTAAGTCCCTGAAATAAAATTGGGATAGAAATCTAATAACTAAATACACCTTGTTCAGCTGAATATGAGCAAACATGAATGAAATAAGTAGCATAGCTCTATTAAATAAGTTCAAAGGTGAGGTTGGCATTTCTAAAATGCTGTAAAGATAGATTAACATTGATTGGGAAGTTCTAGAGAACATATATGTTAACATCTAACAACATTTTAAAAGAAACCAGTGTTGGAATAATGTGGGTTGAAGCTGCAACCTTGTATGTGCTTATTCTTTCATCTTTGTACTGTTACGTCCAGTGGGACTTTCTTCTGGGTTCATTAGATTGGCCTGGAGTTCCCATAGCGAGATAGGGAGTGTACAATAATTTTTTTTAATCTGGAATAACCCTGGCCTTTTTTTTTCTCGGTTGAACAATTTTTTAATGTCAGGGGATCATTGAATTCAATTTAAAACTGCATAGATCTTTTATGATGCCTTAGCCTAACCAGTAAATAACCTTAAAGTTGTGTGTGAGTCTTTGAGTTTCCTCCGTGAGGGTCTTTGGAACCCCATGTTAAAAATCATGAATACAGTAGTTTTCCCTGCCTCCCTTCCCTTCAGTTTTTCATCTTTGTCACTGTTGTCAAAAGAGGTCTGTGTAGGTTGCTCTGTGCTGCCCCCTTGAGGGAATGCTATTGGCACTCACTCTCCCTGCCCCCTACCACCTTATTAAGCAGACTCTTGCTTAACCCAAGAAGGAGCTCTTGCGATCTCTGATGACAGTGATAGCAGTAATTACAACCTGACATATGAAATGTTCTCCCACAAAAACAAGTTTTTGAGTTCTCTGCACTTCCTTAGGGCATTCTCTTGAAGGCTTTAATGTCAACTCCTAATAAAACTGGAATTATCTCCTCATTCCCTAACTTCCCTGTTTGTTCCCCTGAGAAATTGTTCCCTTGCCAGGTAGTGTGTCTTTTTCTATCCTTTGGGTTCCTATCATTGAATTTGGCCACTGTTAAGCCAGGATGCATGCAAACTACAGAAGAGTACAACCTGGCTCTTTTAAATACCAAGCAAAGGGCATGCTTTGCCTGTCATCCTGTTATATTTTCCTTGTTCTTTTCAAGTTTGATTGTAGTAATTTTTTTGTCATTTGTTATTTTGATCATTTAATTGCCAAAATCCACTTTCCTCTTTCTGCTTGGTAACTTGATCTGACATCTAACAAGCTTAAAACTCCATACAGTTAATGATTTTCTTAGGTTTATCTGATTTGAGTTGGGCTTTCTGAATTGTGAAGAAAATACCTATTGCTATCACATGCACATTAGTTGAGGGGTGGTTGGGAGATTTCCAGAATTTTAAAAGACAAATTGTCTCTTTCATAACATGTCAGTGATAGCACCTATTTACCTGAAAGGACATGATCAGATTGCTTCAGGTTGTTCTGCTCATTTTTTTCCTGTATTCTGGACAGATAAGACCTTTAAAGCAAGTGAGCCATCTTTTAAGACATATGGGGGTTGTTACTTGACATTGTAGCATGTTAGTATCTCTGTCTCTCTCTCTCTCTCCTTCCATCCATCTTTCCATCTATCTATCTTTCTCCAACCCACCCAGTTATTAGTTTATTAAAAAATACAGTAGTCATCTGGGTAAATGAGACTGTTGGACACCATTGAAATGTCTTTGGGACCTCTGCTGTCAAAGGGGTTGGGGTTACACATCTTGTTTTACTTCAGTTTTGTAACCTTTTAATCCTTGAGAGGAGACATTCCTTGATCAAAAGATTTAATGTTGCTTATGAAAGTTGCTTTTCTCAGTTTTAGCTTGTAAACTGTTCATGGGAGGATGAACAAGGCAGCTAAAGGGTCACTGCCATGGAGAAATAGGATTGAGATTAGTACTGTATGTTATATCTGGTTCATGATTACTGATCTAAAACCTTTGGGCCTTGGTTGAATTATGCATTTGTAAGCCTGCTTTGAAAAACTTGATTCAAGGCCTCCAAGTGCCCCATTTTTCTCTCAAGAGAAAGAAAAAGGGAATAATCCCCATTAAATCTCCCATCAGTGACAGGAATTGAGTGCCTCTATGCTAGATGTTGATTCCCTAGGGAAGAATAGCAGAGGACATGGGCTCATCTTTTGTATGGTTGAGGAACATTTTAGATGTAATCTTGCTGTGTGAGAACTATATTTATGTAGATGCTGAGGTAAATGTTTAAACAATTCTGACCATATGAATATAGACTAGTTGCTTCTGGCTAACAAATCATCATTCTGGTAGAAAGTGAATACATTGAGTGTATATGTGTGTGAGAGACTGATTTTTTTGGGAAGCAGCCTTTATTGTAAATGTTTCATCAAGGTTTTATTTAAGCCCTCAAAGTACTGGTTTATACCTGTATTGAAACAGAAAGCTGGAAAAAAAATATTGTGCTAAAAAGCAAATGTATTCTCTTTAAAAAGAGTTGGGTTAATGTAATGGCATTGGAGTCGTTCATCAGTCAGATGGTGCCTAAATCATCATCATTTTTCATGTTTGCTTTATGTAATAAAAGCTATATGAAAAAATTGTCATCTTTCAGTAAATGATGTTTTAACAATAGTTTATTGTTAAAATAAAACTTGCATTAATATGAGAAGGAAATCACAGTCACCCAGTGTTTATATGAAGCCGAGGTACATCATAATTTAGAGTCATAGGCACCCAACTTTCCATTTCTATAGGGTTGTGAGAAGCAAAACAGAAGATTTTTGCTTTCATTTTGACCAAACTGTGGTTTGTCATTGTTTTTGAATTAGGCTTGACTCTGATTAATATTGTCTATGTATTATTTTAAAGAGGCACAAGGAATGGGAAAGTATTAGAGTTAGAAAACTTATAGTCGATTAAAATTTGTGTGAATTTCTGTTAATATTATTAAGATCATAAAATAACTTTTGCATATCTGAAAACTTCATCCTAACATTTTTTATTGTATAAAGATCTAAATGAATAAATAATCTTGGGTTGTTTAGAAAAACCGTAGGTAACCCAAAGTTTATCCTAGATTAAATCTTTACTTAGCTGATAATGTAAATGATTCATTTACAGCAGGGGTGTCAAACTCACAGCGTCACAGCGTCGTCACGTGACATATTGGGACTTTTCCCCCCTTTCCTAAACCGGGTGTGGGCGTGGCCAGCACATGATGCATCTGGCCCGCAGGCCGCAAGTTTAACAGCCCTGATTTATACTAGATTTATACTAGAAATGTATACTGATTTATACTAGAAATGGAAAGGGGAGGAAGCCTCACAAGAGGCTGAGGCTCATGCACTAAAATCCAAGCCATATTTCTGCATTATGAGAACCATTATATTGTGATGTTCTCTTAAACCATGGTTCAGAGACCATTTTTTAAAATCTGAGGGAGAGAAATATGTGAAAAGTGGATGAAATAACATTTTTACAGTATTTAGTACCTTTATTTGCAACCATACATTTTAACGTAATTCATATAAAATTAAAACAATATCAGTTCAGTTCTTGAAAGTGATGAAAGAAATTGACACTAAGGGAGAAAGTCATTATAACCAGCTTTCAGTTCCTTCATGTGGACTTCCTTTCTGTTGTTAACATTTTCTCCTGACTGATTTCCTACACACTTGAATTAGCAGCATTTGTGTAGAGAGGAAGTGAATTTGGTTTTACTTCTGTAACTATCATGATGTTCTTACACATCATTAATAAAATAATTCTTAAGCAAAACATGACTGCGTAAAAAGATTTTCAGGCTTCATTTCCACATCTGATGTTTTATTTAGCAAGCATTATGACTCATGATTTATGGGGAAGCCTCTTTGTAATGCTGAGCAATGGACAGCTGACTCTTAATAGACAGAAATTCATTTTATATTTTACTTCATTATTATTAGTTTAACTAAAGTTGTCATCCATCAGTGGTCTAATTCAGTCTTTCTCAACCTGGGGACTTTGAGATGTATTGAACTATAACTTGCAAAATTCCATCTTCTACAGGAATTCTATGAATTGTGAGCCTATACAGTTCAAAGCCCCTGCTGGTGGAAGGAAAGCTTATTATGCAATAATCGTTGTATAAGCCACTTCACTGTGACAGATTACTCAGCTATACTTGTCTGTTAAAAATAAATCATTGTCAGGAACTGAAAATCTGTCTCAAAGGAAGGCATAGCATATGTGTTCTGGAAACATCTTTGGAGTTTCTTCAGTTCAATGCTTCTGCTGCAAATGGTATACAGGTAGTCCTTGATTTATAACTGTTGGGTCAGTGACTGTTCAAAATTATGGCCACTGAATTGCCATAATAATAATCACCCCTGCCCAAAGTTACAACCTCTGCAGCACCCTCATATTCACATGAAAAAAAATTGAGAACTTGTCAATCAACTCACACTTATTACTGACTGCAAGGGCATGTTGTAACACCCTGCTCACAGCAATTTTGGAAGGCTGATATAAAAAAGTCCCATATGAGCTGAGACTACAACTCATCTCTTGTACTGCTCCCTCTATAAGGACTTACGGACTCATTTTATAACACCTTACCTGATTAAAGTATCCTGGCAATTCTGGTTTCTTTTAAGTACAATTGCTATTATTGGATCAGTATGATACAGCTTCTCTGAACATAGCTAAGTTTTGCTACACTGTCTGTAAAATTAGGCAGATCTTGGTCACCCACTGATGATTTCATCATCAATTGTAATATGTTACCACACCCTGTCCTGTCCTGTTCAGTTCTGTTCAGTCTTGTTTTGTTTTAATGTTTAACTTTTGTGCTTGTCTGTGACTGTAATAAAAATTGATTAATATGACACTGCAGGGATGCTGCAACACACACACACACACACGCTATCTTCCCTACCCATTCTGCCCCACTGGGTGCCCGCAGGCCTTAGACCTGATTCTCACACACTCCTCCCCACCCCTCATCACCGCTCAGTCACTTATCTTTTCCATAGAACTCCTTTGGGAAGCCGCCGCTCCACTGTGGCTTTCCTACACAAAGGCTGTGTGGTGTTATCCCGGAAGTGGGTGCCATTTTGGGAGCAGCTGCAATGAATTTCGGGATAATGGTACACAGCCTTCATGCTGTATAGGGAGGTTGAAGGCAGACTGTCTGGCTCTCCTTCTCAAGCATGATCTCTGAGATCTTATTATTGTTATATACACAAAAATATGAAATTATAATGGCCAGTTCTTTAGCTGTTTGCCTTCATAAGCATTGAGTTCTCCCAAAGAACCAAGCTGTAATGTATCGGCATAGAATATGTGAAGATCCAAGTAGTAATGTGGCCTTTTGTAATTGACAGAAGGAAATTTTGTCAACGAACAGATTTAAGCACAGACCAATTTTTTATGGCACCCAGTATGCTGCTATGATCAGTTTAATCTTTCAATTTTGCTGTGAAGAGCCTTGGTGGTGCAGGCTGT
>AZIM01000439.1:599389-611723 GCA_000516915.1 Ophiophagus hannah | reverse complement strand
GACCCAGATTTTGGGGGGCAATATGCTGATATTTGTAAACTGCTTAGAGAGTGCTGTAAAGAGTGCTGTGAAACCGTGTATGAATCTTAAGAACTATTGCTATTGTTGTTAACATCAATATCTGGGAAAATCCTAGAAAAGATAATTAAACTGATGATTTGTGAGCACCAAAAATCAAACAAGGTGATTACTAGAAGCCAGCATGGGTTTCTTAAAAGCAGATCATGCCAAACAAATCTTATTGTATTTTTTAAATAAAGTACACTCTATTAGTGGATCAGCAATTGCTGTGGACATAGTACACTTGGACTTCAGCAAGACATTTGACATAGTAGACCACAACCTATTTCTTGGTAAGATAGAACAATGTGGGATTGATAGTACCACCACCAGATGGATTTGCAATTGGCTGATCAACCACACTCAGCGGGTAGTCCTCAATGGAACTACATCAACCTGGAAGCGTGCAGTGGGGTATGTCAAAGCTTGATCTTGGGCCCAGTACTCTTCAACTTCTTTATAAATGATCTAGATGAAAGGATAGAAGGGGAACTCATCCTATTTGCAGATGACACCAAGCTGGAGGGAAGTGCTAACACTTTGGAAGATAGGCTCAAGATCCAGAAAGGGGCAAACTTGAACATTGGGCCTTAAGTAACAAGATGCAGTCCAGTGGTAAGAAAAGTAAAGTCCTGCATTTAGCAGGAAAAAGCAAATGCATGGGTACAGAAATAAGTGGTGCCTGGCTCAATAGTAGTAACTGTGAGAAGGATCTAGGTGCCCTAGTAGACAGTCACTTAAGTATGAGCCAGCAATGTCCTGCAGCTGCCAGAAAAGCCAATGCAGTCCTAGGCTGCATCAACAGAGGGATAGCGACAAGATAATGAGAAATGATAGTATCAATTTACACCTCACAGGTGAGACCACATTTGGAATACTGTGTCCAGTTCTGATCATCATGATACAAAAAAGATACTGAAATCCTGGAAAGTGTCAGAGAAGAGCAACAAAAATGATAAAGGGTCTGGAGGCTAAACCATATGATGAATGGTTGAGGGAGCTAGGTATTTCTAGCTTATTGAAGTGAAGGATTAGAGGACACTAGTCTTCCAATACTTGAGGAGCTATCATAAAGACAAGGGGATTATCTTATTCCCTAAGACCTCAGAGGACGGGACAAGAAGTAATGGGTGGAAGCTTGTTAAAGAGAGATCCAACCTAAAAGGAAATAGAATTGCTCTGACAGCGATTAATCATTGGAATAGCTTGCTTCCTGGAGTTGTGGGTACTCTGTCACTGGAGATTTTCAAAAATAAACTAGACAGCCATTTGACTGGGATGGTATAAGGCTCCTGTCTTGAGGAGGGGGTTGGATTGGAAGATCTCCAAGGTCCTTTCCAGCCCTATGACTTTATGAAAGAAGAATGGATAAGGACTTTCCCAAGATCACAGAGAGTTTCATAATAATCACAGTTGTGAACCCATGTCTCACCACAGTGCTATAGAAGCACACATCCATCTCTAATGCAAGCAAGTCCAGATGTACCCACAATGCTTTTCTGCTAAGCTATTGGTTAGACTATATTTCATGAACTTTCCTACTCTATGCAAGAACCAATGCAGTTGGCCAAGCATTTCCTTGAGTTGGAATATAAAGCCAAGTATCCATCTCGCAAAAGTCACACAGCCTGGTTGGGCAGTTATGGCAGGTGGCAGTCCATTTGCGCTGCTTGGCATCCAGTTGGATGCATGTGAATGAGAGCCTCTTCAGTACCTTGGCAACGAAGTGGGTTCCCTCCCTGCACCAAACAGAATTTAAAAAATAATAATTGTATACAAGTTTGAATGAGTGCGTGAAAAGCAAGAAGTAGATTTTTCCCCAGGAGACATGGTGTGGAAGCAACAGTTCTTGCTGTCTGTTGGTGGTCTAGTTATATAATTAGCTCTGCGGCCATGAAGTTTAAATGTCTCATTAAAAAACAACAACAAAGAAATACTAAACATTCTTAATAAAAATTAAGTCTTACAAAAGTATCCTTTCAGTTACTTCTTGTACAATAATGAAGAGCAGTAGGACATCCAAGATCGATTTCTACAGTTTTTTTTCAGTTCTCATGTTTTCAGGAATTAACTGGCATTTTTTTTAACCATTACACATACCCTTAACTTGTATTTTTCTTTCTGTTAATATCTAACTAAACTGAGGAAGGTAAAACAGCTGGTTGCTAAGGCAACCACAGTTCCCCACATGTGGGATTTTGTGGCCTGGCATCGTGGGAGCAGAACTTTAAAAGGAAAAGCTGAATATAGCATATTGATTTTTTTTAATGGGAGACTCTCCAAAAGATACCTCATTAAAGCAATTAAGTTGGTTTCTTTAGGAAATAACCAAAGTGAACATTTCAGAGAAATAAGCTTGCTTCTGACTAGTGCAAAAATATCCATATAAAATATGGAGTTAGTTGCAGTGGTGGGATTTTTTTTTACTGGTTCTGTGGGCATGGCTTGGTGGACATGGCAGGGGGANCAGAACCTGCTGAATCCCACCTCTGGTTTAGTTGTACAGATATTGCCTCTATTGAAATGTGGATGGAGGTGAATATTACTGTATTCACCAAGAAACAATACATAGCCACCTCTGGTTAAAATGCTCATATTAGCAATAGGCTTTTCTGCTTCCTCTACTCCTCACTCCCAAGAAAGAACAGACTGCCATAAAGATGCCAATGCCTTGTTGGCTCAAGTTAATTTGGTTCATATCGATCTAGAATAGGTATTGATCCTTGCTATATGCATAGTGTAGAATTAAATCCATTTAAGAATACTCAGTTGAATATTAGTAATATTGTATGATTGGTAGGAATGTATCTTTATAGGTGAGTCATTGTGACAGCAGATTTCTAGGTTTCTGTGTTAATAGGAATCAACTGAAAGAATAGAATACTTTGATGTGTTTATCAAAAGCCTGCTTTCTTCCAATGAATTAACAGATAGGTCCAATACCTCGTCTTCTTTTCATCTGAGATAAAGTATTCATGAAAAGTTGATGGCAACACATTGCCTCAACTGATATGGAAACCTTTAATAGCATTATTCTGTGATCATTTCAAAATGGGCTTCATTTTAGCATGCGCCTCGAGAAAAACCCTAACATATTATATTTGACAAGTGCAGAAAAATATATTCCAGTTCAGAGCACACTTAGCTCTTTCTAAATTCATCCCATCTTTCCATCTCTTCCTCACAATAGCTACACAGTATTCTGGGTCCAGGGAGCATACTAAATCCTCCTTGGCTTGGACCCATCCAGTAATGTTTTTTTTTTTTTCTAAATCTGTTTTTGCTATTCTGCAAACTTTAAAGTCTCCCCAGTCTTCATGACTCTTCTTGCCAATATGCTCTACCAGTTTAGAAATAACTTGAAGAACTGAAGTCAATATGGATAAGAGCAGGTACAATCTTTCTTTATAATTCCTTCTGCAAGAGCCTAAAGACCTGGCCCTGCCAGTTGTCCTGGGGTCCATATAGCAATAGCTATAGCAGCAATAGCACTTAGATTCATATACCGCTTCACAGTGCTTTTACAGCCCTCACTAAGCGGTTGACAGAGTCAGCATATTGCCCCNNACAATCTGAGTCCTCATTTTACCCACCTCGAAAGGATGGAAGGCTGAGTCAGCCTTGAGCCTGGGGAGATTTGAACTGCCAANGCAGGCAGCTGGCAGGCAGCCGAAGTAGCCTGCAGTACTGCACTCTAACCACTGCGCCACCATGGCTCATAATGGGAGATTTCCACGCTGGCAGACTCCCCTTCCTGCCCTTGTGTTCTGCTCTCTGTCCAAATTTTGTGGTAATCATAATGATGTATTCTTGTTGTGTTCTTTTTCACTGTTTATTTCATTGTTCTATTATCTTACATCTGTTCTGTTTACACTCTCTTCGTTTCTTCCTTTTTATTGTTGTAAGCCACCTAAAGTAGCCCCCAAGTCAAGATAAATGGCAAATAAATTTAACAAATCAATAAATAAAGATCAGATCTGATCCAACATCTCATGTGCCAAATTGATGAGAGAGGACAGAATATTAATGAGCAAAAGGAAGGTAAAATGCAGAATCAATGGATTGTTTATTTAGTTATTGATTAATAAATTGCTTCAGTCAAGCTAGTTATAAATGGTGTGTGGAAACAACACCCATAGCCAATGCAATACAGCAATAATGTATGATAGGTGAAACACAATATATTACAGTAAACAAATGCAATCCATATAATAAAATATTGGCTGACCAGTGCTTTTACCAATTAAAAAACAGTTCATTGTTGCAAATATTTGCAGAAGATTTGGGGAAGTTTTAAAAATATGTATTTTTCATTTTATAAACTAAACAACATAATTATCAAGGCATTGAAATACTTCTTTGTGTATTCTCATTATTTTTTCCATTTGAAGTATATTTGAAGTATTTTAAAGCATATTTTGTTCTTCAGGTAATGGTTCTTTTCATGGCTGCTAAATTTATATATTTTTTAATTTTCAAATGATACAGAACAGATTTGCAATTGAATTCATTTGGCTTTGATTTTTAATTTTAATGGGTTGTCTTTTTCCCATCCGTAGAGTCCCAAGTGCCTTCATACCTGTTGTAAACTACTTTTAGCTTTCTTTTTCTGTCAATGGTAACTCTACTAGGTATTGTTGCTCATGCTGATAGTATACCGTGGTATTGGAACTGCTCACCCACCTACCCTAATCATATCAACATGGTAATTTTTCAAAGGTTATCAGGATTGCAAGCCCAACTCAAACATCAATTATTTAATTAATTCAATGCATATAGATGCCCATTTCATATTTGTGACTCTGGGCGTCTCACCTAATTAAAAACAACAAAATTGTTTTTAGTAAATAAACAAAATACAGAAATCAATCACAAGCACCATAACCCCCTAAAAACTATTATATAAGTTTGATCTATACAGTCATGTTCCATTCATTGTATTTTCTTAAAATTAATAAAAATGTTTTTAATTGGGTAGAATTAAATTAATTTTAATTGGATTAATACAGAGATGGTTTTTAACTCTCTGACAGACTTCATTTGCTTAAAGTACCTGTTCCTTCTGAAATGATTCTATCACCTGAACAATCAGCCGCCTTCCTTATAATGGCCTAGTTCTGTTGGCTTTTATTCCTGCTGATTGATAGGTAAACCTTAATTCAAAAATTGTATTACTGTTAAGTGTATGTCACTGTTATTCCTTGGGGTGGGGGAGTTAATGTTTTTTAGGAGAGGCCTGTGCTTTACTTTCAGCCTACATCCATTTGTTCAGTAGCCATTCACAGTTATAGCGACACTGAAAAAAAAATGGACATACCATCGGTCTTTGAGGTACTGGCCATCATGGCATTCTTGTGGCTATGTGATCATGATTTTGATCTGGGCACTCAGGTGCTCAGCTTGCAGTAACAATATTGCAAGGAACTACGGTCACATGATTGTCATTTGCAACCTTCCCTGCTGGTTTCCTACAAACAAACTCAAAGGGGAAGCCATTAGGAAAGGTTGCAAGTCGCTCTGGTAAGTTTCTTTCTTTTCTTTTGTACTACTTGCAGCAGCTCCCCACCCACACGCAGATTCTCCCAGACGCTCCCCTGGCCTCATGATTTGTGAATGGCCTGCATTGGCGCTCTCGTGGTGTCTTCCACCCCCCCCCACCCGCCCACANCCCCCACCCGCCCACAGCACCCCCTACATTTCTTACCTGGGACTCCACCTTTCCCCACTAAACGACTTACACATCTTGGGGCTAAGATGGCAATGGGGACTGCCTAGATTGCTGTTGCTAAGCAATGCAGTCATGTGATTTTGCACTTTATGATTGCATCACTTAGAGACAGCAATCTCAGTCCAAATTGCTGAGACAATTAGATGATTACCTGTACTAGGTATGGATGTTCTACCATGGTCCATATGTGAAAGTTCAGCAATACTTTATCCATGTAAGAAGTAATACTGGAGTGTTATTAAATAATTCAGTAGTTCACTCTTTTTGTTCATATTTTGATCAGATGTATGACAGAGAAACAGGTCTTTAATCTGTATATTATCTTTTAAGATATACAGGTAGTCCTCATCTATTGGGACCAGTAACTTGACCATTAAGCAAACCAGTTGATGACTGAAACCATGACTATGCTTATTATCTTATTTCAGCTTTCCTTTGTCTTAAAGAACTGCAAAGATTGTAAATAGAGGCCAAGTTACTTTTTCATCACTGTTGTAACTGTGAATGGTTGCTGTCTGAGGCAGGCAGTAAGTGAGGACTACCTGTATAGGGGGAGGGGGAGGGAGAAAAAAAAGCTGCTTAAACATACTTATTAGGAAATAACTCGTTGAACTCCTGAACAAAAATGTATTTTTCTAACTGCTGGACAGTTTTTAGGCCTGTAATCTGATTTAGTATTATTTTTAGCTGATATCTCTTAGATACACTGTGCTTATGAATATGGAATCTAGTATTTCACAATGCTAGACATCTTATGTTTTGTCTATATTATTGTGAATGCAATGTTAATAGCTTGTGTCCATCTTGAATTTTAGATTCCAGATCATTGTAGTCTTCCCAGCTAGTTTAGTTTAGTATAGTTAAACACATTAAAATCCAATTCCTATTAATCCCAATAAGCATGCCCCAAAGCCATGGTTGTTAGAGAAGTTGAAAGCCAACTCTAGGAGACCACTTAGATAACTGATTTGGAAGGTGACATAATTAGAGAAAGCTTGTCCATTACCTTTGTTTTGTTAAAGGGTTTTTTTAATTATAGGGGTTAAAATATAAAGCAGATAAGCTAAAAGTTGCTTTGAATTCAGTCCATTATAAGTTTGAGAAAAATGTTGTTTACTGCTGACTGATTATTGCTCTCTTAAAATAATAAAACATGTACTAGTTTGAGATACTAAATTAATGGAAGATTGGCCATCTCATCTTTTGCAGGAATAGATGATTCAACCTGGCTTTTATTTTTATTATGAATAATGGTTTATTAGGATAATATTTCTTAGATTTATTTAAACAGTAAAGAGCATAGAAATGTGTGTGGCCAATAAACAATATATATAAAAGGTTTGCCATCCAAATTTGGTTATTTTTTTCCATAACTGGATTTATGGCTCATACGTAATTTTTCCTGAGAAATCATAGCTTGCAAAAAAAATCAAATTACATCCATTATCATTGTGAAATCAACTGAGTTATGTTTTGACACCTGTTTTTAGGAGATTTCCCACTTGTGTCGTTTTGTACCGTAATAGCAATCCCTGACAATTAACATTTCCTGTGAACTTTTGAACTAGTATTATCTTACTCACCCATCAGAATAAAAATAAAATTCTTCCAACAGCAAACACCATTAAGTTACTGAAATGTAACTTTTTGCCAAGAATTTGACCTTGGCCCTAAACTTCATAAGTGGAATAGTGGCCCATACTTTAAAATCAGAAAGGAATTTTTTTTTTAATACTCCCTCATGGATAAAAACTTTCATCACAATCAACCTACCAAAATCTGTGTGTTTACAGAACTCTGGAGATGGAGAATTTCTTCCATACTGGGTAACTCCAAGCAGCTCACTGTATGGAAACAGTTGACATAGGATTTGATGTAAAGTTGTTGTACCAGGAGATTTACTGTAGGACCTTGAGGTTACTTTAACTCATGTGAATGAATTATAATAAATAAGTGCCGTTGCTTCTGATGGAATTTGATCTGGGCTGTGGCCAGGGGTGGGATTCAACCGGTGTAACAACTGGTTTGGTGAGCATGCACTTCACGCGCGCACGCAGCATTTACAACTCACCTTCTGCTGTGTATAAAACAGCTGGTGTGCGGCAATCCGCTGTGCCATGTGAATAAACTGAGCTGAAAAACCCAGAAATAAAGCACAGACTAGAGCCGGGGCAGGCAGGCTCAACAGCTGATCATCGGAGCGAACCAGTTGGCTCACAGCTGATCTTCAGAGCTACCGGTTCACCTGAACCGGGCCGAACCAGTAGAATCCACCTCTGGCTGTGGCGTTTGATAGGAGGGGAGGTCATAGTTACCTATCAGGCCATCAGCCATAACTGAGACAAGGAAGACATTGTTGGAGACTCAGAAAAGTAATGACAGCACTTTCCACACAGACTGTTACAAAGAATAGTTTTCAAGTGGCTAGTTGAGCTCATATGAATTACTGTACTTAACCCACATTTTGATAGTCAACAAATATAAAGCGCCTTCCACAGAATGCCAACCTGCAACCTTTTTAATGTCCAACTTTCATTTTGTTAGTGTTCAGTGATAGCCAAAATTTACCAGCAAACTACCGTGTCCACCCTTGCTAAAATTGAATGCTCACATTGCTTTAGATAACCTGTAGAAGAGCTGGTTTTTGTCACAATGCAATCTACAAATCTCTGCTTTGAATACTGTACCAAATGCAAGTAGGTGAATGAAGCACTTTTATCTTATAAGTTGATTAAAAGGCAACTCCAATCCATTTCAACTGAATGATATAGATTCATGGGACGGCATACAATGCTGGGGTTTTTTAAAGAACAAAAATGTATTTTTACAGTATTTCTTTATATATATATATATATTAAATTTATCTCCCATTCTTTTGAATTTGCAAATATTCAAGGTGATCTACAATACTAAATATGAAATGTAAAACATCAAAGTAACCTCCATGTAATTAAAATAAAAACAATAAATAAATATGGCATTAATTAGGCTATTTATTTTATTGCTGAAGTTTATTCAAGACACTTATTATACTGATGATGACTTGAGTTTAGATTTTTAATAAATACCATGGTCCTTTTGACAGCTAAGTGGACAGATCTGCCAATATTATATTCTATGTTATTTTCAGTTATATATAAAATCTATGAAAAGCAGGGACTATAATTAATTTACTAAATTAAAGCCTAAGGCTAAGTAATATGTCAATTACCTCCACCCTGTCTGCGCATTGGTTCTTTTTATCTGCTTTACTATTAATTTTAATGTTTTAATGACCACTGTTTAATGTTTTGATCTTGTAATTGATTCTGTTATTTATGGTATTGTGAGTAGCCCAAAATTGCTTGATAGTAATTAATTAAATAAATATTTAGCCTTGTTAATAGTGTATAATTTAATTGTCAATTTCTTTTTATTTCCCTGATATCTCCAAATACTATCCCAAGTGTGGAAACTTTGCAGTCTTGGTAGATTTCCATATTGCATCTCAGGACCATATGTGGTTTTCTGATCATCAGAGAGAGGTAAAGACTGATCATTCCTACTTTTAAAAATATCCAAAGAAATTGATCTCAAGAAGTTCATGATTTTATAAATCCACTTCAACTGTCTCAGTGCAGAGCTAATTTTATGAAGGAAGAAGCATATACCTGTTTTCTTCATTTCTATTTCTCCCTTCATTCTGTTCTGTATATATTACAGTGGCCATAGCATAGAGCCGTGATGGCGAACCTATGGCACACGTGCTGGAAATGGCATGCAGAGCCATCTCTGCTGGCACACAAGCCATCACCCCAGCGCAGTTCTACTGCGCATGCACGCCTCCCACCAGCCAGCTGGTTCTCATGTATCTGCTGTGCATGCACAGGGAGTGGGGGAGCATGGGGGGGTCATGCGCACATACACAGGGGGCAGAGGGAGCATGCGCGTGCATTGTGTTATGGGTGCAGGCACACGTGTGCATGCACTTTCGGCATGCGACGACGAAAAGGTTACCCATCACTGGCATAGAGAATTTTTAAAAAAGAAAAAAGGAAAACATGATCTTTAAATTTGGTCTATGGGAAAACAAAAGGTATTTTATTTAGAAAACAAATTATATTCTGCCTTTTCATTAAAAAAATACTAAGCAACTTATTTGTCAATAATATTGTGCTTTATTAATATGCATAGAGTAAAAAATAATCGCTGATTTTTGATGTACTTGCAATGTTTTTTAACTTGCAAATCACAAGTTTTGTAAGAATATATTATTATATGCAATAAGTAGAAAAAATCATTCTTCTCAGTCTTTATATTTAAACTCACCTTAAGACAAATTATCTTCTAGGAAGTCTGTCTTCTGCTGAAAGATGCAGTTGAATCAAGAGTAAAACAGTACTTGAAAGCACGTAAATTGCATGGCCGGTGCAAGCAAACCGAACATGGAGAAGCTAATTCTTTGTCTTTAAGAGGTAAGAATTCATCATTTTTATTTACAGCTCCATTTACTTAATCTTTTGATTAATACTGCACAGGTTTTTTTAATCAAATAGATAGATTGTATAATGTGGAAGTAATCAAATTCAGTAAGAGATGCTTTTAATATGTGGGTGATGATTTAATCATAGGATCAGCTTTCTTTTTAACTCAGATTTTTATTCAGAGCTCAGAATTAAAAAGTAAGCATGCAGAGACTATATGAACTACTTAAAGAAGGAAATGAGAAATAAATTATCTCTGATCAGTTGGAAGCCATTAATAATTTAATGGATTTATGAATGGCAGAATACAGATCCCAGGTAGTCATATACTCCTTATCTAAAACTCTCACTTCCTGGGAACTCAGATCACTCCAGAACACATGAAAACTGTGGACAGAAAGTGTTTTTCCGGTGAGACCAGTCTAATAGGGCAACATGGTCTATCCAAATATGGGATGGAGCATATTGCTTCCGCTTTCGCTTTCAGCTTCAATTCAGGAGCCTTCATAGGCAGTCACTTCTGTGACAAACTATTTTTGTGTTAAATTTAAATTTACCGACAAAGAAATAGAGGGAGACTAGTATAGGTATTTCAAGTTGTTTAGCTCTCATCAGCTAGCCATACCCTTCTGGGATTCAAACCCAGTTCACTTGCATATTAAGCAGATGTCCAGTCTCACCGGAAAAACACTTAATTTCCCCCCTGGTACGGCTGACAAAGCAAGGAGAGCCCGTGACCTAGAGGTTAATACATCTGTCTAATTTGCAAGTGGCCCGGTTTCAAATCCCAGAAAGGTATGGATAGCTGATGAGAGCTAAAACAAAATGAAATGAGATCAAATAATATTTTTTGATTGATCAAATGGGCAGAAAAGTTGCATGCTGAGTTTCCGTAGTTAGAACAGAGATTGAAATTTGAAAGAACAGACAAGCTACTGCTTGTGCCTCCTTCATACCACCTATCCTGGATGAAAGAAGGGGATGTAAATTCTTCTTCCCAATCCAGATGTTAGAAAGATGTGCTAAAGCAATGTGTTGTTTATATTTGGGGAAAGAGCTGAGCAGCTTTGAGCAAGCTGTGACTTTCTGCTTGGATGTTGGGAAGTAACACAGTGAAAATATATGGGCAACACAGTACAAACTCATACAGTATGTTTTTCAGAAAATAAGTCCCAGTTAGATCATTGTTAACTGACAAGTTATAAAAGATTATACCTTGTGTGACGTGTATGTATGAGGATAGAGTAATACTTGCAGATTCATGCATGTATTGTTATATTATTTAATCTAGTTGAAAGCGAGACTTTAAGATTGTACAGAGCAGTTAAAAATTAACCATATATTTTAATCTTTACATGTTAGTCTTTCTCTTGTTTTGTGGTCAGATATAATCTTTGGAAGAAAGCTCCTCTGGATTTCTCACAGGGCATTAAAACTGTCTAGGTGTTTAAAGTGAAGCATGTCTGAACGTTTTCCAGCATCAGACTTAAAAAAGAAAAGAAATACCCTGGCTTGGTAACAGGGAAGGATTTATTTTAATTAAAAATAATTACAAAAGTGGTGGCATTCGAAGTATAATTTCCTTACCTTTAAACTTCTGATTTGATGTTTAATAACACAAACTACCCCATTTTCCCTAAATAAAATGGAATTGCAAACAAAAGAAAGAAGTAGAGTAAAGTTTCTATCAGCCCTACCAAGTAGACCTGACCAGGATATCAACTATAAGCCAAGATATACTTAATGTTATCAAAACATCAATGTCCAGAGTGAAATAAGTATTCTGGGAATCAGAGATCTGCAGTGGAGTGAAGTTCATGTCAGAGGAGTACCAGATTGCATTGTGGACAAGAAAATCACAGAAGGAATGGAGTTGCAATAATTTGCAATAAAAAGGTATCAAAATTGAATTGAATTGAATTGAATTGAATTTATTAGACTTTTATGCTGCCCTATCTCCCTGAGGACTCAGACCGGCTCACAACATAAAAACAGCAATACAATAAATAAATTAGTTTAAAAATAAATTAAATATTAAGCCTAATAAATATATTAAAACAATCTAAAACCCTAAAAAACCCAA
>AZIM01000439.1:535027-546106 GCA_000516915.1 Ophiophagus hannah | reverse complement strand
GAGAGAGAGAGACACTTTTGGCTTCATGCAAAGAAAACAGCAGAAGTAGAAGTCTTTCTTTCTCTCCCCCAAACACCACCAGAAATGAGTCTTTGCCAGCGCAGCCTCTTGGAGCAGGATGCCTTGCAGGATCCTAAAGACTCATTTCTGGCAGAGTTTGGGGGATAGTCAATGGTATCACAAGTCACTGAGGGATGCCAATGAATAAAAAAGATCATGGAGCCCATTGAAAATATGCCCATGAGAGAAACTCATGTGGATTCTATCCTATGCCCAGGACTAAACCCTGGATAAAAAGTATCCAAATGGCCCACTTCCTTCAGGAGCTCTTATACCTGCCATAAAACCAAACCAAACTTCTCTGCAAATGAAGACAAGTGGCCTGTCTCAGTAAGCATTTTGTAGAGAGATGTTGATAAGTTTGTTGAACCTGTGCTCAGAAGTGGACTCTGGATTCTGTCAGCATCTCAACAGCCTACCTCAAAAGAAGACACAAATCCTACAAGTTATACTTTTAATGGATAGTTGTTCCTCTTTTCCTTGCTCATCCTCATGAACCTTAGTAGATCTCTGGATTATTCTCTACAAGTGTCAAAACATTTATTTTTCTGACCTCCAAAGAACAGAGCTGGGGGAAGGAGAAATCCAAGAGGAGAATATGAGGAACTTTATCCTTTACTCTCCTTTTCTATTTACCTAAGACACTGATGAAGAACCTGCTGGGGCACAAGAGCTTGAGAGCTAAAGAAACCAGGTCTGATTAAATCCTAACTTTCAAATGGATTCAGATATCGATTTGAACATCTGACCTGATTTGTAAAATCAATGCTCGCTGAGCTGATTCAGACAGAATCGCCAAATCTGAGCTGACTTGATTGGATAATTCACTCTATAAAAGTGCCCAGGTCAAGCATGGAACATATCTAAGTTGGGCTACATCAGTCCAAACAATTTGAATACATTCTGTTTAACTGATCAGATTGATAGGAATGTGTAAAATACGTTGTACGTGGATCAGAGAGGTAAAGTTAAAGTTTTCCCCATTCAAATTGTAGCTGAATCTAGGGTTGGTACACATCTCTGTTTTTTAGCTAAGAGACTCAGTGATGTCTGACCCACTCAGAACAGCTCAGCCAAAACAAAATTTGAATCATTTTACTTTGATTCAGAGTGTGCTACATGTGTGCATGGGGCCAAATTTTATTCATTTTACTAATCTGTCATTTCGATTTGTTGAATCCAAAGATCTAAATGGAGCTGGAATGTTGAATACACATCCATACCTATAGCCTTCTAAAGTAACCCTAAGGCTATTAAACAAATAGTAAAAACGGAGCATAATATCTGAAGTGTATAGGGTGGAAATAAATAATGCATGAGAATCAATGAGCTTCCTAGAAAATGGTAAAACAATGAGAGGGAATAATAGATGGATGGATGATGTGGGCCTAGGACAACTCGCTGTGGCCAACTTGGCAGAGTCAACTCGCCATGGCCAACTTGCCATGGAACAATTCAATGCTGTATTTGTTTCATTCAGATACGTTTATTATTGGTGACCACTTTCTCATTGAAATTATTGTAACTCTTGTTATTTCTGGATTGACTTTCTTATTTTATTATTACTGGCCGTGGTTCTGTCAACATTAATTTAACTTTTGTATTTGTTGAATTGTCCCATGAAGAGTTGGCCATGGCAAATTGACTGTGGCAAATTGGCTGCAGAGAGTTGTCCTAGACCCACATCACCTACCCATCTATTATTCCCTCTCAACGTTTTACCATATCCTAGGAAGCCACGGTGAGTTGTCCCATGGCAAGTTTGGATGTGGCAAATTGGCCTTGGCCAATAATTAAAAATCTAAGTAGATGACAGATAGCAACAATCATTGCAAAACTGTATGGAAAAGCAAAAATGCAGTGGAATGCAGAAGAGAAATGAATTTTCCTCTCAAGAAATTAAACGTGATTTCATTTCAGGGCTTTGAACCAGATTTAGCAAGGAAAGATACACATCAGAATCCTTAACGCATCAGGAAGCTTGCTGTCTTTGAGGCAAAGAGAAAGAAATCTGCAATAAAAATGGTTCTTTTTTGACTCCGACACTTTGCTTTACATCATGAAGCCGGAGCAGCAACTAAGAGAGATATGGTAGTAGCAATCCAGTTGAGCTGCATTGCAACAGGGACCTATTCTAATGAAATATGATGCATATAACCTTAAGTTGCTGTTTCTGGTCTTAACTGCTGCATCTTCCTTATTTCCTTGCACTCAGAATGCAAGAGTGCCCACCCCCACTAGGAAATCCATCAATGAGATACAGCATCATCTCCAGGTAAGGAGAATGTGCTGTTCCTTCCTTATCCACAAATGTTTCTCCACTTTCTTAACCTGAGGACTTCCCTAGTCCCTTGGTAAGACACCATCACCATATTGTTTTGCACAATGAGCCTGTATTTTAAAAGATTGAAGCTCATGGTAAAAAAACCACAAAGTTTTATCAGAAAGACGTATAGTGCAAAAAGTTGCTGGAGGATTCTAACCCAAGGAACTTTATTCATCACCCTCCCCCGGCCAAAGGCTCAGGGTGGTTGAAAAATTTCCCATTCTAAGTGGATCTTCATGATGATTAATTGCAGTGATCTGGTAGTTTTGTGCCCCAAACTATAAACAACAGAGGAGATCCATCATCCTGTCTCCAATGTCTTTCCAAAGGTTAAATTCATTCCCCCCCCCATGTGCTGCTCCCCTTCCAAAGTGCTGGACCTTCTGCTTCAAGAATTCTAATTCATATAGTCCCAGCATGGCTAGAAGACAATGGATTGGGAAAAGTCCGCCAAATGGTCAGGGCAGTTTCTCCTCCGTGGCATCAATGCCCATTTTGATGGAGAAAAGAATATGCCTGCGGCCAGTAGCATTCCTGTTTTTGCTCAGGGAATCCATTTGAAGTGGCAGGGGAGAAAGAGATGTCCAATCATGCAAAGGCACATGCCTCCAGCGTAGATGAACTACTAGTAGAAGGCCTGTCCCACCTTGTAGAAGACCCCTTCCACAGGTAGGAGACCTCGTCCACAGAGCTAATCCACTTTGCGTGAAATAGGGTGGAATGGACCTGGCAGGATCAAAAGCCATTGCTTCAATATTCACTGAAAAGAAAGATTTCATAGAGATTTTCACCATTAACCTCTTAGCTTTCCACTAGCTGGCACTCTTCAGGTGTGTTAATTGGGAATCCTGGGAGTTGTAACCCCAGCATAAATGGGAAGTGCCAGGTTGGAGAAGACTAATCTCTTGACTGATTTTTATCAAAAACCTAATCCCGTAATGCTAAGAAGTAAAGATAATGGTGGTTGGTTTAGGTCCATAGTAGCAAGCAAAATTCAGGAAGTTCAAAGTGTTTGCTCATGGGGAAATTAAAATTGTTCTTGCCTAAGTTGTTTTGCAACACAGGGCAAGCTTCTTGTTTATCTCACAAACAGCCCTCTTGGCTTCGGGCGTTCTTTTCAACATGGCTTAACTTTGTTGGAGGTTGAAACAACCTTTTTAGTTGTTTAGAACCACATCAGCTTTTAGTAACCACAGCTGGTCTTGTTTAATAGATCAGGCAGGGAAATCAGCCATCTTCTCTTTGTAGTTCAATAGAAACCAACATCTTAAAAAGAGCGCTTCATTAGTTCCTCCCCTGCCAGCCCCTTTCTTGCCCTGGTGTCCTGGAAGGTAAAACTGGAGTTCCAGCTCCACAAAGGCTGGAGTTGCAAGCCCAGTGCAAACTCACAAAAAGCATTGGTAAAAGCAACAGAAATACTCTTATTGAATCGTTCAATGGGAATGTGTCAAGACTCATTAAGCCAAATAGGTCCAGTCACAGTTCAAATATCCTGTCTGTCCCACCATGAGCTCCATGATGGAAGAAATCTCCGAATCATCATGCTGAAAGTAGGGCCAAATGTTAGGAAAATATGGCCACTCTGCAGATCTTGGGTCTTCAGTCCAAGACTGATGGTAGCAGTCAGGGAACATACAGAAGAAACTTGGAAAGTTCATGTTGAGAAAAACACATTTAATACGCCCCAGAGGTGTAGTCCCGCTGGCTTGAGTTGAACTATTCCATAATCAACCAGATTAACACACATACTTGCTGAAACCTGGTATAAGGCAGATGGCATAAATCCACTTATTGGAAACACTGACTGGATTCACAAATCACATTAATTTATAATTTGCTTAATCATGATTTAATAAATGATAATTTGCTAGGTTCACATAACACGCAAAAGCAAACACACCATATTATGGCTTCATATGCTGTCTGAACCCAGCCGAATCTCATATGTGAGTTGCACCATCATAAAACTCATGAACGAAGAGAACACCATTGTGCAGCTTTACATTTTATTGTTCAGCTCTGTGAGATTGGAGGACAATCCTTCCTAATTGGTTGAACCCTAATTACGCTAAATTACAATTTCCAGATAGGACTGTAGTGAAATGACCCCATTCCCACAAGTGGCAGTGGGTGCACATGACCAATTGAGTCCCCCGTTTCTTCTAACAAAGGAAGCAGGGATCTAGTGCAATTACATGTACATAGTGAAGACCTAGTTGGATTGTGTATCTGTGGAGACCCAAATGCCATCTTGGCTTATTGATGGGTCTATACCCTTTTAAACGGAGTACAAGGTTCTGCTCTGTAGGTAGCATCAACCTGGCCAATTTCTGAGTTGTATTCCAACACACAGATGGCATTGAGTTGGGAAAGGATCTTGTTGATGCTAATGCTATGAAAAATATCTTTGCCAGACACTGAAGTCAGCAGCTCAATGAAGCTCGTTTTTCACAGTTTTATACAAAAAAAAATTTAATAAATATTTTTCAAGATTTATTGCCAGGAATAACACATCGAGAGATGTATTTTCATGTTCATGTAACACTAATATTATCATACAAGTTATCTCTGTGATCCAAGTGGTCAATGTTTGAATCCTTTTTTAAAAATTATTATTTGATCATCCAACTTTTGTAATAGCACTTTGATTTCCTTATTTAAGGCGGGCAGTGGAACCTATGCAACTTTACACAGTGATCTTACTGGACATTCTACTGTTCAAGTATTCAATGACTAGCTTATTAGAATACTTTCTACATACAGTAGATTACAAACAAAAATAAAATCTACAGGTGGTTCAGTTTTATACTATTTTTGGTGGTGGTGGGGGAAATCAAGAGTTTACAAAGTAAGATTTTGGTGCTTCCAACTTCACACACTAATTCAGTATTTTTTTTTTAATTACATGCAACCACTCACAACTCTCACGTTTCATCTACAGAAGTTATAGCTCCTTTGTGTTCCCTTAAGCTGCTCTGAAGCAGGTGATCTGCCTGACATCCTTTCCTTCCCTCCCACCCCATCTTTAAAGCAGCCAGAAAAAAGAGAGAGAGAGCGAGGGAGAGGGAGGGGGAGGGGGAGAGGGAGAGGGAGAGNGGGGGGGGGGGGGGAGGGGGAGGGAGAGGGAGAGAAAACTAGATCTAACTGCCTTGGCTGGTATTTTACAAAAAAAATATGAATGTGATACTATGGAAGATGTTTCCAAAGGAATAAAAGAGACACATGTGACATCATACAAAAAAGTCAGCATCGAAGGCTAGAAAGCCCTTCCTATTGTTAAAAATTAAAAATAAGACAAAACAAAATTCAGAACATTTAAATTTTGGCATGTAGGCAACATGTAACAACAACAACAACAAAAAAAAAGGTAAAAAAGTAAAGAAGCCATAAGCATATAATGCTATGAAAAACCTTCAGCTCTAAACACATACATATAAATAAAAAAAGGAATGATATTTAAGGCTCTTGATTATTAAGTTAATAAATCAAATATACACAGTGATTAATAAAAAAGAATTATTTACATAACTATACAAACTTCTACTTTTGACACATTTTCCTCTCAATTCTTCATTATTATTTTTTTACCAGCAACTGCTGACATGAATCTTCCTGGTCCCTCCCTTCCCCCAAACAAAACAAAACAAAAACAAAAAAAATTACAATAAAAAAATAAATAATAAACTTTTTTTTTTGATAGTTGCTGTGGTTCTGAGCTGCAAAGGCACTTTCAAATACAGAACTAGTTGCATGTCACCATAAAACCCAATATACAAAAGAACTCTAATTCAATAAATAAATAAAACATATTTTTTGTTCTAAGACTACAGATTGCGACGTCTCAAGAGAGAAGGAAGAAGGAAAAAAAAAAAAACCCAGACCCACCAATGTGTATATATTTCTTTCCCACTTGAGGGAAGAAAAAAAAAAAGCGAAATAAAATCCTAGCGATTCCTTATGAAATCTTTCTGGGATGCGTCGGCTGTGGCTGAATTGACAGAGGGGGCACTTTTTGACTAGTTTTGCATAGATGTGAAATGCAGCACTTGGTAATCCAGCCAACCACAGCAACTATCACTGCCAGTGTAAGCCAGCTTGTCAAAACTTTAAATTAACACAGGGATATTAAGCAAATAATAGCCTTAGACTCAAAATATTACACAACCGTTTTAAGAACTACAAGCTCCGAGTTGCCTTAGATTGATAGGTAAAGGCCCTGCACAGCAGCACCTGCCGTCTGCTATACGATATATTCCATTCGGTTTAGACTTTGTGCGCTTTCCAAGTCCCGGTTGTCTTGTTTGTTTGTCCAATTTGGGTGTTTTGTAGGCGTGCCGTTGGGCGGCTTTTCATCTCTGTCTACTAGCGTGTAGGTTGCCTGTTTGGCAAATCGGGTTTTCTGCTGGTGCTTGTCCATGTCATCCTCTTCCACCTCTGAATTGTGTGTCCTTATTTTGGCAATTTTGGAGTTCTTGTTCTCATAGTCTTTGATCGGCACAGCGTTGGCCCCATGCTTCTCTATGGGGTTCTTGATCTGGTTCAGTTGCTCCCGCACGTTGTTGGTGGTGTTGTCTTCCGAGGTGGTGTGTGTATGAGTGCTCTGCTTTCGCCGCTTCCTGATGCACCAGTAGAAGGCAGTGACCAGGCAACAGATCCAAGCCACAGTTAAAATGGAGCTGAGTAACGGAACCAAGAAATCTGGAAGGCAATTAGGGTTCACCATTAGTGCTTCAACAAGTGGGGCTGCTCCCTCCTTGAACGACAGGCCTCATGCCAACCTTCCTCAACCTGGTACTTCATAATGTTGAGTTTGATCCTGGTGCCTGGGGAATTTGATGGTTGACTTCCAACATACTGGGGGTGGGTGGGGGAAACATCATGGTAGAAAAAGTATTCCCATGCTAATGAAGTCCTTAACTTTTTTAACTTTAAAAAATATTTGTAAAAGATGCAGACTAGGATGTTACACAAGTTTTATAAATACTAACGCTGTGATCAAGGAAGGCTTCCTTTTTTTTATGTTAAGAGTCAGGATTGTGCCATGGGAAGTTCTGAAGCATTGACCTACAGGAACTAGAATTGGCTCACAGGATTTGGGTCCAGACTGCTTCACTTAAGAGAAAAGCTACCAAAATAAATGGAATCCAGACTAATTATGTCTAGCATGTCTCACAGATTTATAAAGGCGTGGCCTAAGTATTACTAAGCCTGTATGTAATCCTTGCTATCGGATATTGATCTTCCTACTTACGGGTTATTGACATAGCCTAATTAACATTCTAAGAAGAGCTCTGTTTTCCTTTTATTTCCTTCTTGTAATGCTAGTGCAACAATAGGTCGAGGTCATTCATACATGCTATAGGTCTGGTTACTTACTGTCTGTCGCCCACAATATCTGCCTGGCTGACTTGATCCTGTAGTGTTGACAGGCTCTAGGTTCCTTTGATTAAACAATGTCTTCACTTAGGACCTTGGAGCATCTGCCCTCTAGAACTAGGTCCCTGCCCCCCAAGATCTTGATGGCCTCCACATTGCTGTCATTTAAAAGAGCCATGAAGACTTGGCTCTTCGCTCAGGCCTTCAGGGAAAGGGGGAACCCTCACTTCATTGCACTTGTCTCTTCATTGTTTGTGTTAGATTTTGATTGTTGTGAACTAGCCAGAATCATGTTGCATACAAATTTAATATTATTATTCAATTCCCCCTTCCACCATTCAAGACCAGTATCTTACTCATTCAATAACAGGCCATTTACTGATACTGAAGAACAGGACAATGTTTAGTAAGTTTCAGTATCTGAGCACAAGGAGTTTATATCTATGGTCCTCATAAGGCCAGTTCAACTTTGAGTTCTACCTAAGAACATTTTTCACTGGATTAAGCCACAGGGGATTCCTCTCCTGTGGGTTAGAAACAGGGGCATTCACAAGGGGAATAAAGCAACATTTAAAAAGTTCAACTGTTATTGTGCAATGAATATCAAGAGCCAGGGAAATTGGGAGATTCAGGCAGTTCAAATGAGTATAAAGATGTACTGCAAGCTTAAGCTCTTTACAAGAATCTGACCAACTAGCAGTCAAGGGAAATTAGCGGGAGGTAAGAAAGGAATTCAAGGCGGGCTGGACTTAGATCTTTTGTGGGCATGTAGGGGCTCATGACTGATGACACGTTTGACCACTCCCTCAGGCTCAGCCTGGTCATCTCCTACCATCAAAGCCTCACCAATGCATGTAAAAGAAAGTGGAGCACTGGTTGTGTGGCTGGCAGCTTGCCTTTTCTGACCTCCACACCTAAAGATGCCTCTGGGTACAAACTGAATGAAATAATTTAAAGCCCTGTATTTGAACAACTATTATATTTGGAAACACTTTTATCTTACAATCAGCAAAGGCACTTCTTCTAAAGCAGATTTAAGAGAGACTGGTTTGTCTTCTTAGTTTAAGGAGAAAACTAAAGAGGGAAAAAAAATCCATCCACCTCTTGAAATGGTTTACCTGTTTTGCTCTTAATTGGCCGCCTCTGGACCCGGACTTCTGCAACAGCTGCAATAAGTGTGCTATTCCCATCACGTTTGCTGACCAGATCGATAATTTTATCAGTTATTTCCTTTACTGGATTATTTTCCTCCTGGATATCTTCAGCAGACTGAAGGGAGAACAGTACAGCTATATTTTAGGGAAGGCAGAGTTTAAAAATCAGCTGCTACTTGAAATAAGACAAAGGCCTTTGAGGACAGTATGGAATTCAGGTTAACCCAATGTGGGAAGCTTTCATTTGAATCAATTCAGTACAGGCACGGGTTCTGCTAATTCAGCAAAAAACAAGACTTATTAATTATATGCAATTAAAGTTACCGCCTACTTTTCAAAACCGTTCAACGCATCCAAACACATTGCCGAATTTACAAAAATGCCCACTGTGTTTCTGTTATTAACTCAGATTACAACATCCCATTATCAGGCTTCCAAGGTGGCTAACACAAACCCGCTCTTGCGTAAAGAAATTGATCCAAGAAAACAACACGAAAGAAAAAAAACAAAAGCCAGAGAGCCTGATTTCCCCCCTGTTGGAATGAATGCCATCCAACACAGTGAAAAACAGCGAGAGGAAGTGCCCTCCTTCCTCCTTTTCTCTCCCCTCCAGAGAGGGGCTGGGGGACAATCTCCTCCAGACATTTCAAAAGCCAGACTAAAGCACCCAGGCCCAATCAAGGGATAGACTTACAATTGCCACGTGAATTTCATTGCTTGCCAAATGCGATGGTTCACAGGTGATATAGAGAGCATATTCAATGGAGACATTCCTCAAGATATTCAGATTCCGCAGCTCGCTGCAGATATGCTCAGTTGTCAGACCCTATTTTTTGTGGGAGCAGGGAAGAGGAAACAGCACAGGCAAGAAAGCATGAGAACCTGGACAGAAGATGGATATATCATTCATTTTATCTGGCTATGGTTGCACAAGACTCCTTGTCTCCATGTTATAACTGGAGCTGTATATCCTGAATTTGCTGTTTAGCAAAGAGGATCATCATAAAATAATCAACCTGAGCTTGCAAAAGTAAACTCAATACAGAGACACACTTATCGTAGCTCCCCAATGAGGAGACTTGCACGAGGAGTGCATTTGCAATTATATTCCTAGAGGGTTTTTTTTCCTCCCGAAAAAGTAATAAGTGAAATGACTTTGAGGCACTTTGCTGACTTTGGCAATAAGGAAAACAAATTAAGTCACTGCTGACCGCAGCTTCTTGCTCAGCCCTGCAGGAGTCATCTCTGCCTAGATTTTGTCTAAGACCTGATGTAAAGATATGATGAGAAAGCCCCATGGAGGACACTCAGGGCAGCTAGGGAGAAACCTGAAGCACCACTCTGTGCAGAAGGGATGCTTTTTTTTTTAAAAAAAATGGTTCTCTCAGATCGCAGGAGAGACAGGGCTGCTGCAGCAAAGCAGATTGTTTGTAGGAGTTTCCTGGGTCCTTCCCCTGGAATGGGCCAACTTACCGGAGTCATCATCTCTTTGTTGAAGGTGAAGGTAATATTAGCGCAATGTTCTTGGTAGTAAGAATCAGAACTGCAGGTCATTTTCACTGGCTGTTGATTCGATGGCCAGCATTCGCCCACGTTGTCACAGGGTGGGACAAAGCAGTGGTCAGCTTTAACAGGGTGACAGGTGTGGCCCGTGGGACATTCACTGTGGCCCTTGGCATTTATCACACAAGGCTTTGGGCCGCACCACACCTAGAGATAATCGAACAGTTAATTGTTAAGTGGCCCTCTGAAACCGTGTGTGTGTGTGTGTGTGTGTGTGTGTGTGTGTGTGTGTGTGTAGCAAAGGAACATGTTGGTTCAGAGATCTATAGGATGGTACCTTAGAACAGGAGACTTTTCCATTCGCACACTGACAGCTGTTGCATTCGTCATCCCACTTTGAACCATCTGGAATAATATGCCCACTGGCAACGCAGGGTCTTCCTGAAACTAAGATTAAAAAAAAAACATTTAAGGGATCCATCTTCGAGACCCGTGTTGTGGCCCACCAGCAGCCAGCAGAACCAGCAGCAGATTCAGACAGTGAGGAGGTTGGGGAGGAGCATGGGCCAGTCCTGGGGAAGGCTCTGACGAGTGCTCTGCATTGGAGGCAGAGATGGGGCCAGGGCCGTTTGACAGTTATCAGCTGCCTTTGGAGTCGGA
>AZIM01000439.1:506186-523686 GCA_000516915.1 Ophiophagus hannah | reverse complement strand
GTAGTGGAAATTTTGAGTAGTTTGGAGATTTGGCAAATACCACCTCTGACTGGAGATTTTACAGTATCCTTCCGCTGCCACATCCACCAAGCCACGCTCACAGAACCTGTAGTAAAAAAATTTGAATCCCACCACTGGTCTGAAGGAGCTATGTCGCCTCATGGACCCAAGCCAGCGAAGCTAACACAGCACTGATTATGCCAAGTCACCAGAAATATCAGACAGACACCTTGCTCAGGTGATGTCGGAGGCTGAATTTGGGACATTCTGCACGAAGGGCATCTATCACTGTCCCCAAGCACATGAGCGGCTGCTACACTATACAGCACAAAAGAAACCGCATACCTTCACAAGGAGTTGAGCGGCAGTGATCTTTGAGGTGGGAACAGTTCTTGCCCTCGTAATCATCTGGACAGTTGCTGCAGAAATAATCGCTCTCGTAATTGAAGCACTGGGCCCCATTCTGGCAAGGGTTGGGCTCGCAGTAATCTACGTCCAACTGTCAAGTGATGGAGGAAAGAGGAGGACAGAAGAGAGGATCTAAGTCAAAGGCTTTATTCATCTTCTTCCCACGGTCACAGGAAGGAAATGTGGAATCTGACCCCCTTTTTTTTTATCTGCCACCTCTATTGCCTGTGTACGCCAGACACAAGGCAGCTCTCACCAGCCTCGCTAAAATAATAAGGTTCTCCAACAGCACACAGAGGCTGGGTAGACACAGAGCGCTCGCTCACAACGTGAATGCACACCAATGCCAGTTGAGTTATGAATTCCCACGCCTCACCCTTGATGTTGGTTTTTAAAAATAAAATAAAATAAAATAAAGCGTCTATTAACGCTGCTCGCTTGAATGCAGGTATTCAGCCTACCGATCCAGGAACTGCACACCGAGTTGGCTCTTATCGGGAACCTGCCTCACCTGACAGATGTTTCCCGAGAAGCCAGCCAAGCAGAGACACTGGAAGCCATTGATTTCATCTTGGCAGTGGCCCCCATTCAAACAAGGGCTGCTTGCGCATTCATTGATGTCTCTCTCACAGTGATCCCCGATGTAGCCAGGTGGACAGAGACAGCGATAGCCGTTCACTAAATCCTGGAAAGACAAAAGGGTGCAAAAACAAAACAAAACAAGAGGTTAGCTCACCTTGCCAATAAACCACAAAGCATTCACACATGCAAGCAGCACAAAAGCACAGAGAGGCCGTTCGATGTCCGAGGATGGCGTTAGACCACAAACTCTACACAAGCCCTTCTCTTCGGACTGTGTGCGCTGGGAGCGCTGTGACTTAAAGAGGGAGTCCTCAAATTATGACAATTGGGACCAGTTTCCACTGTTAAAGAAGACGGTTGTTAAGTGAGTCCTATCGAATTTTATGACCTTTTTTTTGGCCGCAGTTAACTGAATCACTGCAGTTGTTATATTAATAACATGGTTGTTAAGTGAATCTGATTTCCTCATTGACTTTGCTTGTCAGAAGGTCGCAAAAGGGATCACATGACTCCGGGACACTGCACCCGTCATAAACGTGAGTCAGTTGCCAAGCATCCGAATTTAAATCACGTGACCATGGGGGTGCCACAATGGTCATAAGTGTGAAAAATGGCCGTAAGTCACTTTTGTTCTGTACCACTGTAACGGTCACTAAACAAACTGTTGTAAGTTGAGGACTATCCTGCACCAGCAGATTACCAAGCACCTGAATTTTGATCGTGTAACTGTGTAGGGATGCTGAACTGGTTGTAAAACACTTTTAACGCATTAATAGCATGTGATAGCGTATCTTTCTAAACCGTGAAAAATGACATTGGAAGGTGTTATGAAATTGAATGTCCCTGCAAGGGAAGGCTACCATTAATCTCATTTTCTGTTTATTTAGTGTAAAATGATTTTTTCTTCGTATGCAAGGGCCTAGTTCACGCATGATGCTAAGTCTTAACGTGATCATTTCAGAGTCGATTCATCTGATGGGAAACCCACCCATTATGCTTATGGTGCATGCAAACTATCCATGATTATAAGCAAACCATGGCTATGTGCTTTGTGGGCAGGTTGAGTTGACACTAGCAGCAATGATACTGAACTAGACAAGCATTGAGTGTTGACGTTCATTTCTTAGAATGATCAGAAAAGACCTTTTCTACGCAACAACGTGGTAATAAAATAAGTGTCTGCGGATGGACTATGAAATTCGATTGCTTGAGATTTAAAGAGTAAAATGGTTGAATTTAGATTTGACTGGCAACCTTTCCGAAGGGAAGATTTTATTTCACAGCGGGAAATAATATGCCATCCAGCGCCACAATCTTCTGAACTGAGTGAGTAACTCTGGCTGTTGTAGGGGTGCTTAAGGAATTCAGATTTTTGTAAATTCAATTTATGAAGCCTCCCAATCTGTTCCCTGGATTTGCTTGTAGACTAAAATTTAAAATTAATTATCTGTGATCTTTCTCCAATTGTCCACTGTGGAGCTTAATGTAAAAGAGAGGAGGAGAAAGATGGAACCTCAGAGGCGTATTTTGAGAGAAAAGACTCTTTCAGTGAGAATGATGAAGACTTCACCCCTCTCCCAAATCTCATTCTCAGATTAGCAGAAATCTAACAAATTCAAGAGAGACTGTGTTGCCTATTCACTGCCTATTCACTCTTCATCATTATCCTCTGCTGAAAACTGGCAGATTCTCACAGGGGAATCAACCATTACTCACCTTACAAGTCCCTCCATTTTGACACTGTCCCACACAGTCATCAATATCTGTAATTAAAAGAAGAAAAAGAAAAACACAAGCTGAGTGGGAAGGCAACACAGCAACTGAAAACCCAAGATTGAAGAGAGAAAGAGAGAAAAAAAAATCAGGGGGCTCTGCAGCTCTAGCTAGATAAACTCTGTGAAGTTTCCTGCTTGCTTTCCTCGAGATAACGTTATTGTAAATGGGTGGGAACCTTCAGCAATTCTTCCAGTAGAGTTAAACTGAAACTTCACATCATTGTTTCAAGGCACCTTATCAGAACCTAGCCATATTGTGGACTAATGGGTCTGATAAAATTGCTTCTTATTCTTGCCAGATTGACTACTCCCTTTCTAAAAACATCAGTGACTCTCCCGCCCCCCCCAACCCTTTCACCAACCTTCCTCCTGGCTGAATTATGACAAAATGTAAACTCCAAGCTCAGTACCGATTGCAACACTTTGCCCTTTGACACCCCCCCCCCCAAGCTAACACACACACACACACACACACACACAACTTACTTGTCTCACAATTCTGGCCAGTCCAGCCAGCAATGCAATTGCAGTAATAACTACCAATCAGGTTCCTGCAGGAATTGGCATTGATACAAGGTTTGCCCTCGCATTCATTGGCATCTGAAAAGAGAAAAACGAATTGCTCAACGCTCAGCTGTGGGTAGAGTGAAAGAGGAAAGCATACCCCTCTCTTGTTTTCACAGCAGGCACTCCACGTTTATTAAAAGCTAGTGGACTCTGAAAGATTACACGATTGCATAGACACAAGGAGAACAACTTCAGGGCTAGACAACCTGATGCCCTCCAAACATTTGGGAATACAACTCCCAGCAGCCACAGCCCATCATCACAAACTAGAGGAAATGCAGTCCAAAACTTCAGGAGGGGCTCCAGGCTGCTTAGTGATGCGTTTTAAATCACTAAAAGCATGTTCTGATTTCTCACAATGTCATCAGTAGCACGGAGGCCCCGGCCCACACGATTAAGAACAATTACTTTTAAAAGAGAAGGGGGAGGCAGGAAGAGGTGAGCGAGGTGGAGATTAGCCAAGGAATAGAGCATCCCCAGGCCTTGAGATTAAAACATGGCCTTCGAAGTGCAGGGGACTCATTCTGCCGAGGATCAAGCCAGAGGTTGGAATGCAGCTGCTGCAAATTGTCCTGGTTGAATGTGTTAATGAGGCTGGTGGGATGCCCCGACTTTCCCACGAGGCCAAAAGAGAAGGAAAAACAGGGAGTGCACTGCCTTGAGAAGGAATATTTGCCCTTCACAACAACCAATTACATATCACAGCCAATCCCAAGATAAGCAAGCAGTCTCAAGAGTTGCATAAAAGGGGCTACTCCCCCCCCCCCCAAAACAACAACACGNCCCCCCAAATCAACATGCAGGGAGATGGGAAGGGCTAAGATAACTGTACAGGTTAGTCTTGTGTCCTTGGGCAAATGGTAAGGACATTCTCCTCCTCTGAATTCAAGCAACTCCAGACATTCCCAGTTTAGCCATATCTGAATTTCTCATATAATACAGCAGCTCAGAAACTCTGACATTTCCTTCCACAATGCACGGGGACGCATGGAAGATATGTTATATTATGCAATTTAACAATCTCCACAGACTGAACATCATATCTGGGAAGCTGTTTTCATCAGTTTGGCCCAGGTAAAAGAAGAACCTGAGGTTTCTCTGATGAGCTCAAGGCACAGCATCTCTCAACATTTCACGTACCTATTTGACAAGTTTTACCAGTCCACTGTGGTGGGCAAACACATTTAAATCCATCAACAAGATCCTGGCAAGTTCCTCCATGCCCACAGGGGTTTGGAGAACAGTCATCAATATCTGTCAAGAAAAGATTTATTTAGCCTTAGGTTAGGGCAATTATCATCTGAGCAATGTATTAGCAATCGTGCATCCTTTTGCTATATACCAAAGGAAATATCCAACTTTTATACTGTGCCCTTCACTTTTCATCCCTCCCTGCCGTTCAACTTTCTTTTGTGTTTCGGACAACCTTAAACATTCGTTATGAATTTTGATAAGAAGAAATTTTCAACATCAGGAATATGCACATTGGTCGGGTTTTCTGGCGTTAATAGCCTTCAGTAAAAGCACTAGTCAATTTCACATTGTCTTCAAACAGGAGACAACTACTCCAGCCAGAATGCCAGTGAAAATATTCATTCATGGATATTCTCTCTCTCCCTCCCTCTCCCTCTCTCTCTCTCTCTCACACACACACACACACAAACATTCCTGTCCTGCTTTTTAAGTGCCAGGATTAGAAGCCCAAGTCTGAAAAGGACTCCAATGAATTCATTTCTACTTGGGAGAAGTTCAAATGGGGCCCAGGAAAACACAGAGAGCTGTCTTATTATCAATTCAAACCTTCCAACCTGTGTTCTCAACACTAAGTGGGACTGCCCAGGGTTTTTACACACTAGTATCTCCCCAACCAACTCGGAACATTCTGCACATTGTTTTATTATAATAATTTTCCTTATAATATAATTATAATAAATAAGAAACAGTGCCATTCTATTTTCATTTGGATTCCTGCATATTCCAAAACGTCTTTTCTGGATCGTATACCAAAGTATTGCCCAGCTCTGCTTTTCAGTTCTAATCTGTCCTTAACTGCAGTTCTAATCTCTCCTGAAGTACAATCTCTACTTGTCCAAGGACACTGGAACTGAAAGAGTAACACATATAAGACAGAAGAACATGCTCTGGTTTTCTTCTTCCAGACTCGCAGATAATACTGGCAAGATTCACGAGTAACAAATAAACGGTTTAAGATTTAGGAATTCTTAACGGAGGAGAATCTTTAAAAGGGAGAAACTGGCACTGTGTTTTGGTAACTGGCATGATGTCTGACAGCAGTTAACTGTTAAGAGACCCTTGGAAATTTCTGTGACACTTAAGGAGGCGAGAGAGGTTAAAGCTTTGTCATTCCAGTTCACTTACTAAGCATGCAGGTTGGTGCTGCCCAGCCGAGTGCACAGACACATTCAAATCCAGTAGGGGTCTCGAGGCAGCTTCCTCCATTGTGGCAAGGATCCGAAAGACAGGCGTGTTCCGCTGCAACAAGAACAGAATCCCCTTCAGATTAGCCAAAGCTGCCAAGGTGAACCACCCCCTCTGACCCTCAAGTCATTCCTTGCTTCCCCTGAGCTTCTCCAACTTTCCATCTTGCAGTAGACCTAATACTCTGCCCATCTTTGAACACTACCAAGGTTTACCCTGAAACCAATGGCAGGGTGCTAAACCAGAGACCACCAGGTCATTTCTCAACAACCACTTCACACTTCCTGACCACACTTTCCTCCCACTGCATTCTTTCTCCAAGGACTAGGGCAGGGGTCCCCAGCCCCACAATCGGGCCTTGAGCTGTTCGGAACTGGGCCGCAGAAGTGGTGGGCGAGCACATATGCACGTCCACACTTACATGAGCAGCGAGTGCATGCACACTTCATTTGTGCGAGCGGCAGGTGCACGTGCCCAGTGTTCACAGAAATGGAGCTGCGCATGGGCACTTGCCTGCCACTTGGATGGAATCATCCTCGCTCCCCCCCCCCCCCCCCCCCGCCCCNCCCCCCCCCGGGTCTGCAAAGCTGGAAAGGTTGGAGAAATCTGGTCTAGGGTGTTATCTGGATTAGATGGTTTGGAAAAACCTACCAGTTCTTTTCATTACACCACATATTTCTGAGCCAAGTTGATTTTAACTGCATGGTGATTGGTGAGCATTTCCAAATGATCCACTTGATGCAACGGCCTTCTCCAGAAATTTCAGGTAATCATAGTGCAGACATTTCATTACCCAAGTAGGTAACATCTTCAGTGCCAGGACTATGCTAGTATTTCATTATAGTAGTACTAATTAATACTTCAGTGTTGCATTTATATTATAATTGGTGCATGCATGTGTCTATAACATGACCAAAAAATTCTTGTTAATGGGAATTAACCTTTAATAAATGCATGAAAATAATGGTTGTGGTTGACTTCCTCAAGACTGGAAGCCATATGGTATCTCTCCAGCTCTTTTGGACTTCAGGTCCCATTATCCTTGCCATTAGCCATGCTGGGTAAGCCAGAGGAAAGCTGGAGTCCAAAGTTCTGGAGAACCATTGTTTCCCTACTATGCACTGAAATACAATTTTGCATTCTCTCCCCATCTCTTGTACTGCCCAGATAATACCTAGGGTTGTAGCCAGGGTGCTTGAATACAACAAAGTAGCCCCTGGAGAATTTCTTACCAATTTCACAGTTTTGTCCCGAATAGCCTTCAGGGCAGGAACACTGGTATTTGTCAGGGCCCGTGTTGCTACAGGTCCCTCCGTTCAAACAAGGCGGGTGAGTCCCACAGTAGTTGAGATCTGCAAGGGATAAACAGGAGCCAAAGAATGAATAAGGTATTTCAAACCAGATGTTCTGTGTCCTCTGCCATAATATTCCCCAAGACAAAGCAACCAGATGGCTGCAAGCTCATAAGCAGGATAGGGAAGCAAAGCCAGCAGGGCCAAAGTGCATTTTCTACCTACCCATCCCAACCTCCATATTTATCTGCATTTCAAACCCCCTCACAGCTCCTCCTAGATTCAGCCTACCTTTATTGCAGAATTGGCCACCCCAGTTGGTTTCACAGAGGCATTGCCACGGTTCGTTGCACGTTCCATGGACACAGCCCGGGTGTGGAATGCATTTATCGCAGTACTGGCCTTGCCATCCATACTGACACCTTCGAAGAAAGAGAGTTTGGAATTATATCCCGAAAGGAAATAAAGGGACCAGTGGCTGGAAAGTCCAAATTTTGCTTTCCTTTTTTTTTTTTTAAGGCAGCATTCTTTCCGAGACTTATTTGGTGGCTTCTTGTAAACAAACAGTTTTAACCAAGGTCTCTAAAGGCAGCCTTTGTACAAAAGAATAACTGTTCTGGGAGGCTCAGTGTGGAGCCATTGAAGACAAGACTCTATGCTATTCTGAAGCTCACACAAACGCAGGAGGGAGAGTGGGTGGGTGGACACAAGAGATCAATCTCTGGGCCTTGACAAATGGATTAGAGAAAGGGATCAGGGTGAAAAGAGAAAAGAATGAGTCAGGAGGAGCGACAATTATCCAAAGACCCTCATGAATACAAGGGGTTAGGGGCATTTCAGCAGAAAGGCAAACAGCCCAGCAGGATGAAGAAGCTAGCTAACTAGGTTTCCCTTTGCTCACAATTCTGCTCATAGATGTACCACTGTTTGGGGTATGCACTATGCAGTTACTAGGAGTCATGGCCTGACATGACGAGAAGGAAGCCACTTTAAGACAGGTAACAACAGAAGTTCTAAAGCAATATTTCCACTTGATAACTGATATTTCCATTTACAACATGAAAGGAAGGGGGCAGGGGTGGGGTTGATATAGCTGCCCCAGACATAGCTCAGTAAAGGGCCCCCAGTTCTATGATGATTTTATTTAAAACTTTGGCTCAAAGGTGTAAGTAAAACAAATGAACACATACTACAACGCAAGTTGATGTAACAACAAAATCTGGGAAAAATAATTTATTATCCAAATATCCAGTCTCCCCTGCTTCCCGCACTTATGCATTAGGGCACTGCCAATTTTTTTTAAAATAAATAAACAAAATGTATTTTCTGTGGTGGAAAATGAAAAATTTGCAAGTGTGAAATTGTGAGTGAACAAAAAAGGCATTTTGTATCCAATATCTGGGGAGAAACAATCAACTGCAATTACTCAATTCCACTGGACCTAACTTTCCAAAACAAGTCTTTTCATTTCATTTTCAAAGCAATACCCTGCCATACAGCCTTGTGATGAGGGGAAAACATGACAGGGATATGACTGGGGAGCTAATCATTTAGCACTAATATAATGCTTCAATTCTACTTAAAAAAAACCCTCAAATGGAAAGCCAATCCCTCTAATTATTATCTTTTTTTTACAGCAGCAGCAGCAGCTTTGAGAAAGAGAGATGCCTTGATGCCACTGATAGATTGAAAACAACAGGTATTTCAAGTCCTAACTGTGGTATCTTCTCCGGGAGCAGCAGAGCAGAGGAAATGGAAGTTCCCCTTTGAATAAAGAAGGCCCAGAAGGACAAAGGGCAGATTTCAATCCTTGCACGGAACAAAAGCTTTATAGCAGCTTCTCTCCTGCCCCTCACAAAAAGCTGCCTGAAATCTTGGACTACAGGCCCTCATCACTCACTGGCAACCAGTCCTGGAAAGGAGAATGTGATGTTGGGGAAGAGGGACTTCCAGAACAGGCCACTGTAGTTAAGTGCCAACAGCCTCTTGCAACACACACTGCTTCAACACAGAGCAGCACTTAATAATATTATTATTAATAATAATAATAAAAAAAGCCAGCCTCCAAAAGTCTAACTTTATTTTTTAATAAAGGCAAGGCCCATCTTGATAGTTCAGTTCCAAAAAAACAAGGCAAACTAAAGCCAGGCTAATTTTAGCACAGGGGTTTATTAGGCCTTTCCACATATCCAGCCATTGTATGCTTCAAAAATAGAGCCTGGCTTACAAAATGGGCCCATTTCATCTTGATCAGGATGTTTTTTTTTTTTTGGCCTTTTTTTCCTTTGGCTCCACATCACTTCTAATGAGAACGAGAGAAACTTCTATACATTTTTTTGTTTTTAGGCCTTAAAAGCAGCTTTGGCTGGGGCTCTATTTTTAAACGGCTGCATCTGTAACATAGCAGACTATGACTCATCCCAACCCAGTGGGGAAAAAAACACACCGTATAGTTTGGTTTTCCCGAGTCCAAGAAAATAATTGAGGCTGGGGTATCAGGAAGGACAGCTCTGCTGCTGGAAGTACTATATATATATATATATATATATTAAAAAAAAAGAAGTGTGGGAAAGTTGCACCTTAAGTAAATAAGGGCAATAATGCATGTCTGGGCAGCAAGTGGGAGGCGAGAGGCACAGGAAGGCTTGAGCTCTGGAAACAAAGCCTGTTGTTCTGGCTAGCAAGGAATGCAGGCAAACCCTCTAAGGCACATTCAGCTGGATGACAGAAGCACAAATCTTTTGCTGCTTTGGCTTGTGCATCTCTTGGGATCCAGCCCAACCAAAATAGGGCAAAGAAATACGACAGGCTGACTGACTGAGGGCGAGTCTGCACGGAGAGACAGTCAGAGAGCAAGAATCTCACCACTTTTCTCTTCGGGATCATTCTGTTAGGGCCACTTGGATTGATGTTGATCCCATTTTTGTGTAAAAGGGCCCGTTCACTCCTTGCCTTTTTAAAATCAGGCACACCTGCTTTTCGGCAATGTCTCCATAATGGGGTAGGGCCTATCTGTCCACAGCTCCCTCCATTCTAGGCAGCCCTGGGATAGGGGCCCCCCGTTGGTGGAAGGGGTCTCAAAGGAAAGCTCTGATGGCTGAAAGCGGAAGGGCACTCGAGCTCATTGCCTTCAGTCGTTGTGGCTGCTTCATCACTGGAGGTTTTTAAGAAAAGACTGGATGGTCACTTGTCCGAAATGGTATAGGATCCCCTGCTTGAGCAGGGGGCTGGACTAGAAGGTCCCTTCCAGCTCTATTCTGATTCATAGTTAACATTTCTCTTCCCAACATAATCATATTCCATTTCTGCAAATGAAAAAGCCCTCAGGGGAGCAGCCACACTGGGGTTGTCCTGTTCCAGACAGATTCCTCTCTTTTGCAAATACTGAGGCAGCTACAAGGTGGAAGCCACTTCTAACGCGGAGCAAGGGCCTTGAGAGAGCGGATAGTCTCCTGCTGCTGCTAAATGAATGTTGTGTACTGCACAAGAGCCCTCCCGGGGTAACCAATTGGCCAGCCCTACTGACAGGTAGTCCTCGACGTACCAGCACAACCGAGGCCAAAATTTCTGTTGCCAAGCAAAACATTTGTTAAGTGGATTTTGTTAAGTGAATCACTGCAGCTGTGAAGCTAGTAAGACGGTCACTCGGTGAATCTGACTTCCCCGTTGATTTTGCTTGTCAGAGGGTCGCCAAAGTTGATCACATGACTCCAGGACACCGGAACCATCATAACTATGAGTCAGTTGCTAAGCAACCAAATTTTTGATCATGTGACCACGAGGATGCTGAAATGGGTCGTAAGCATGGAAAATGGTCGTAAGTCACGTTTTTCAGTAATGTTGTAACTTTGAATGGTCATTAAATGAACTGTTGTTAAGTTGAGGACTACCTATACATTCCTTTCCTTTTCAGGATTTTCTCCAGGCAGACACGGATCAAAGCTGCCAGACACATTGTGTTTTCTCCCCCCTCACTGCTACAAGTAATAGTCCTGTTTTCTACAGAGAGACAAGAAAGTGCTTATAAAGTTATTGGCCGTGGCCCACTCCTCTTCCCCAAAAACTTGACTTTCTGAGAGGACGTAAACGGGGTGGGAGCTGTTTCCAGGGAGAGAAAAGCAGGGAGTTGATTGGCTTTGAGATTAAGAAAAGAGGAAGGATTGTGTTGGCTTGTTGTGATGTGATTGGGCAGGCCCGGGGATGATTGGTCACAATGCTTGCCAGTGGAACGGGAAGGACGAGGTCTGGTTGACCCCTTTTTCACTGCGCTTGCCACCGCTTTTTGGAATATAAACCTATCCTTCGGAATCAGACTTGCAAACCTCCAAACCTCAAGCGGTTCCCTGAGGCCAGAGATTTTCCTGACCTCCCCAAATGCTTCTGGCTTTGGTGACCGAGTCTCGAAGTCAGTCTAGGGAAGAAACCAAAAAAACCCACAATGCGTCTGATTACACAGCCAGCTTCTGGAGGGCCCCTGCCTGCCAGTCTCAGGAGCTCCCTTTCCTCAGCCTGAAACACAGGTAGCAATTACTCCAGAAAGAAAGGAAGCGTTAAAAAGCAAAGGTTCCTACCATTATAATGCTCACCAGCCTTACCTTAATGCAAACCCAATTCAAGGATGCAACATAATCACGATTCTTGGCTTTCATGGTCTGGCTACATGCAAGCTGTTCTCCCTACCCACCTCTCACCCCAACCTTGTCTGCTTGCCAGAAAAGAAAGGAGACATCAAAGAACCACAGCAGCCCTCTGCCTCATCACGAAGATCTACGGACGGACAAGATTCCATCCAAGCTATTAACCTCTCATCACTCTGAAGTCTGGCTCCCAAGAGCAGAGGACCTAAGGAGGAGGCAGTAATCCCATCTCAAGAATGCTCAACTTGTGCCTACTGGTGGGAAAAGTTGAGGGAAAGGAGGAGGGGGGAGGATAGGAGATGGTGAAAGCTAAAACCAGTCATATAATTACACTTACTAGAAGTGAGTAAACGGATTACACACTAACGCTGGGCCAAGAGTTTAGCTGCTATTCAGTATAGAAGGTTCACAATCTGTTTGACTTCCTGCCTCCAGACCCAAAAGAAATACGTTTATATGCAACAGGCATCTCCCCAAAACATTGTTTTCTTTCCCGAGCCCTGGGGTCGAGAATATTTGCTTCAAAATTAAACATCAAGACTGCCCTAATGTTAACTCCTGCTTTTTTTTGCTTTCTTGTTTCTTTTTTGTTTACAACAATTCTGAATCATTTAAGGAAGAAAAGATATCTTTGCTGTTACCTGCATTCGCCGGGTATTTTACAAGAACCATGTCTGGGATTGCAACCCTGACGACAGATTGCTGAAAAGAAAAGAAAAAAAATGGAGAAAATTAAAAAGAAAGGAAATAGGAGAAATGAAGGAGAACATTGCTTGCATCTTGAATCCCCTGGAAAGTTTTTAATAGCCCAATCAGCACTGCAATGGGCCCCTTTAATGAAGCCTTCTGGAAAAGAAACTGAGGTGCTTCGCGCCAGCCACCTGCAAAGAAGGGGTCCCAAGTGCTTGGTGAAAGCTTCATTAACAAAATTACATGAGCCCAATGTTGAGAGTTCTAAAGACTTTACTGGCCTGCAGCATTTTCTGTCTCTCAACGTAGTCTATACATTAATGTACCCACATATTATAGCTGCAAAATCATTTGCATAAAAGCACCTTTCACCCACTCCGACAGTGAAAGGTTTGATCATTTGCAATGCATTGATAGCACCACAGCCAACACAATAGAAAAGCAACCAAGGGTCTTTCACTTGCTTTCTTAGCATTAACAAAGGAATCTGGATTTTTTTAAAAAAATGCTTATTTGTGGGTAGGAATGAGAGATGTACCAGACTCAGAATAGGATTGTTTTCAAATGAAGCAAAATTGTATCTCACTTTCAGGAAAGGTGTGCACGCCAAAAGTGGGTAAAGCCAAAAAGCAAGCAAGCATGGTCATGCCACTATCTTAGACATTCAAAGACAACCCACAATCTTCTTGGATGTGTGTAACAATGTGGTCTCCAAAGACCTTCTAGTGGGAGGCACCTGGGCGCATTTGCCAAGCCTAAATGGCAGCTGCAGGTATCTAAGTACAGGCCATTTTGATCAGAGGTCTCAGCACAGAGGGAGTCCCTGTCCAACTGCAAATCCACTCTACCCAATTTCTAACAAATGTAGACCTCAAAAAACTTCTCACAAGGATTTCTTAAAAAGTAAAACTAGAGAAGAGGAGGCCAACTGATGGAAGTCTCAAGGGCAAAACATTCTTACAATGATACCCCAAAATTAACTTCTGGTCTGATTAGTAGCAGGAGCTCAGGTAGCAATCTTTCCCTATCACTTTGCTACCTGCTCCTCTGTTTTACCTGGGACTGTGCTGTACAAAGTTAAACACTCTGCAATTGAGATATGGTCCTTATAAATGCTTTTCAAGCAGAGGATACATTTGGTTACAATTCATGATATCTACATGCTGAACAGTATTGTTTAGGTGACCCCAGGCTTTGGGGACTAGTGGTCACCTCTGTCTGGAATGTTGAGGACATCCTGTGAGTGCTTACTAGAAGATGGCTACTGGGATGGGGCTCATCCATTCACAAAATGGCTGACATAGAGGATATAATCCCTAATTGTGATCCTTTTTGATACCTATTGAAGCCCCTCTTTAACAGAATCCCCCATTTACTACTATCCTTCTTCCAAAAACGGAGGAAAACTACCATTTTTAAATTGTAAAAATAAAATTATGAGGCCTATTATGCCTCAGATGCATTCTTGGCTATACAGAAGTTTAAGTTTTGTTTTGCAGCTCAATACATATATAATTTTTAAAAACAAGTATTGCAAAAAACCACAATCACTCTTTCTCATTCACTTAGTCACACCTACAGCCCAGGTGGGCAGGGGAATTGGCCTAATGGCCTATATTAAGTGAGGATCTGCAAGCATAGTCCTAACTTTAAGAGGCCACATTAGACCAAGTCATATGAGGTACTGAATGGAAGTCACAACTCACAAAATAATCATGCATTATTAAACTAAATAAAAACACAGCTTGGGAGGTCTCCTGGATATATCACTAGCTGAGAAAGCTTAGGCAGCAATGTTTTAAGGAGTTCTGTTTTGTTTTGTTTTGTTTTGCCAGCTGCAGCTCTCCCTGGAGAAGTCAGTTATTCATGCGCTAGTGGTGTCCAAGTTGGATTGCTGTAACACAGCCTTTATGCTGCTTAAATCCTTTTAGAACCTTCACTGGTAGGAAATGTAACTGTTCAAGGATGGCTGTATCAGTAGGTGAAAGAAGTTGGTTCATGTGATAGTTGCATTTTGCCAACTGCACTGTGGGCAAGTACATTTCATTTACTGATCTAATCCACTTTTCAAAACAAGTTAAACTGGTATCATCATTACAGCTTGCAGAAGCAACTTGTTCTGTTTCTCTCTATCTTGTATGAAGCAGTACTTCTTTTTTAGAATGAAGGCGAATATACATGTCCCAGGATAATGTTGCAGGATCCAATCTGGGTCGGTTACCGGGACCGGAGGTTTTCTCTTCCGAGTTTTCAGACTTGTGCTGGAACCCTCCTCTGACCCAGATTGGATCCTGTAGTACTTTTATCTGTTTTGATTTGTTCACCATTCAATTTAGCTAACCTTAATTTCTTGGATTATAACAGAGGAAGACCATTTCTCTATTTATGTTCTCTACATCCTACATAATTTTATAGCCTTGTGTCTCTTTTGCTTACCCTATTCTGAGCAAAAGAACCCCAAATATTTTACCTTTCCTACTAGACCAGTTTCCTTTGTTCATTACATGGGTACTCTTTTCCAGCTGTAAATATCCTGAGTTAAACTAAACTGCATACAACATTCAAAGTTAACCTTTCCATAAAGGCATTACAGTTCTGATAACTTAAAATATCTGTTCATTCCTCCATGTTTCCCAGCATGGAATTTGCCTTTATTCACAGCAATAAAAAAAAAACCCTGGATGTTTCCTAGAACCCTCCTGACCACATCTGTATCCTTCTGCCTATTCAGTCTCTAACTCCATTTGTTAGAGGACACTACATTGGTCATTTAATTGGCTATTCCTCTATTTTAGGGATATTCTTTCAGACCTTTTGTTGTCCTTGTGTTTTAATTGCCTGAGATAATTTGGTATCACCCAAAACATAGCCCCTCCTGTGGATGCTTTGATGTAGCTGTCCTTTACATTAATGGGTGTAATGTCCCCTTTATTATTTCCATAGTGTTCCTTCATGACTTTGCTTACTGTTAATTTGTTCTGATCCTGTAAGCCAGGGATGTCAAACTCATGTTGTCACGTATCAGGATTTTACCCCCCCCCCGCCCTTNNNGGATTTTCCCCCCCCCCCCGCCCTTGATAAACCAGGAGTGGGTGGGTGGGCATGGCCAGCAGGTGACGCATCCGGCCCATGGGCCGTGAGTTTGACACCCCTGCTGCTAGCCATCTAAAGGTTTTGGACTCAAAAAGTCAGCCTAAAATATTTTTAAATAAAACTATATTCTAATTTTTCCCAAGTTACAGCAGAAAAAAAAAAAAACAACCACTTTTCTGAGCAGATGTTTAGTTGGCCTAAAAAGTTAACCTTTTTGGCATCTAGAATTGGGGAGTGGAGGATATACAAGAAACAGGACATTAACAAACCTTTGTTACAGTCTGGCCCCATCCAGCCTTCCAAGCAGGTTTTATTGCCATTCTGATCACAAGTATAGTGTCCAAAGAAGTCATCTCTTGGTCGACAAAGTTTGTTGCATCCAAAACCATAGTAGTGTTCATCACAGGTGACCCGGATCTGGTATTCAAAATGAGCTACGCCAGAATTTTGCTTCAAGACCTGCCACTGACGGCTTGGATTGATCATTCCGGAGTGTGATGCCTTTTCAATAATGCTATCTGTACCTGAAAGAGGAAAAATCAGTAAGAATGGAACAGCCACTTGGGAGGACCTCAATTATAGCGTTTAATTAACCCGAGTAGCCCCAAGAAGTGAAAGGTGTAGAAGTTAATGTAACAAGATTGTCAAGTCTTGAAGCACCAGCCTGCATTGAAGTGTCACCAATGGGGAAACAAACATTTTCATAGAAATTCGGAGCTACTTGATCCTTTGCTGTTGCTCTCCTGGTTAACATTTCTAAATACACTACACACATTTTTGTTGTTGTTAGTTGTGAAGTCATGTCCGACCCATCGCTACCCCATGGACAACGTTCCTCCAGGCCTTCCTGTCCTCTACCATCCCCCAGAGTCCAGGGTTGATCTCCTCTAGGACTGACCGGTTTGATTGCCTTGCAAAATCCGATAAATGTATTCCTACACAGAGTGCCTTGTTGCCCTGTTGTACAACATTCTATCCATTAAATCAAACAATTATAAAGTGAACTTTATGAATCAAAAAAATGCAGCTAGAAAACACATGCTTTATGGGGAAAAAAACTTTTTAAAGTCTAAATCTGGAGCGGAAGAAAAAAATCCAACAACGAATGATGATCAACAATTAGGATAGCAGCACGAGGCTGAAACAGCTTTTCCAAACAAGAGGAGCCCAGCTCCCACTTACAATGTCTTGTGCTTTATTCTGATCACTCATCCAACAACCTGATAGCCTTTGCATAGCATTTATAAAGCCTTCCAGGCCATATACAGTAGAAGTGTTGCAACAACCTACTTGGACTTGGAAAACCCATGCCAAAAATTTCCAGACAAACAGGTCTAAGCAAGAAGTACTTTAAAGCAGTAAGAGATGCTTGCTCACCTTCCCAAGTAACTTTTTAAAGCCAGTTACGATATTTATCCATCTTTTTAGATGCCAGTTTTCAAGCTACTTTAAGCTGTCATTATATACACACTTAACCGTGAGTAAGCCTGATGAATTCATACTGTCTGTGTGGATATGTAAAGGGCTAAATTGGAAAAATGAAGGTAGAGATAATCTGAGAAGATTTCTCCATGATCTCTTTGAAGGAGGGGTTGGTTTCCAGGAAACTCAACCTAGTTCTAAAAGAAAGCCCTTAACTGCTGTGGGGTATACCCAAAAACCTGAAAATTTCACATTAGTGTGGAACATTGTTTATAGATCTGTGGTATTTCACTTTGTAGTCTAGCCTTGTGACTTCAGTTATCTGACACTGCCATAAGACTTGCTTGCTAGCAGCTCTGGGCTATAGCATGAACATTTTTTCTAGGCACAGAAAGGTGCCTAATACACTCATCAGGGGGAAAAAAGAGGGGGGGGGTTGGAAAGAAGGAAAGAGAAAATAAGAGGGAAGAGAAAAAGTTGGCACTGATGCCAAGATGTAAGTAAGGTGACAGCAGGGCTAATGACAATAAAGCAAGACAGATTTAAAGAAAAAAACTGCTCAGTTTTTTCAAAGGTGTGTGTGTGTGTGTGTGTG
>AZIM01000439.1:492515-505093 GCA_000516915.1 Ophiophagus hannah | reverse complement strand
TGGGACCTCGTCGAAACATCGCCAAGATACTCTCAATCTTACATGGGAAAAGACCTGAACACACCAAGACCTGCATACCTGTACCCGTGAAAATCTATGAAAACACACACACACACACACACACACACACACAATTTCTGTTTTGATGAATTTCGGAACAACAATGAAAAAGAAAGTTATGGACTCCTAGTTGCTCACTTTGTGAAGATAATTTCTAAATCTCCCAGGTTTTTTAATATATACGCAAAAGGTTAATTTGAAGGGATGGATATTCTAACTGTACATTGAAAAAGAAGCCACTTTTGAAGGCTCCCTTCAGCTATATTGGTGAAAAACATCAACAAGCATATGAATGTATTCCACAGCCTTAAACTAAGTTAGATTATGATAGTCCTATTTAGCCTAGTATTGTGAATTACAACTTTTCATGGCTATCCAGGGAGAATCATAAAAGTTCCTCCAGTTCAGCTGAGAATACTTCAGCTGGAAGAAACTGAACATGGACTTCTGTATGCAAATCATTTCTGAAGTTAGTCTTGGCTTGCAGAACACCCATGGCAAAAATGTAATCCATGAAGTTATAAGGAAGGACAAAAGTCAATTCAGGTATTTCAAGTCGATGGCTCTGTTACTAAAACAGCCTCCTTGTTTGGTTTTTTTTTTTATCTTATCATATAAGAGCTTCAGGGAGGATTATGTGATCCCACTTGATATTGTGGGAGAGGCTCTGCTCCATTTTTAGCCACAGTTCTATTTCCAGCATTAAAGGCTGCTTTAATTATGGGCTAATAGAGGTATTAATACCTCTGAACAACTAAACGCCAATCAAGCTTTTAAACCATTTGATTTATCGCAAGAGGAATTGCAACTGAACTGTGGAATAGCAGTATATTCTGTTAAAACTTGTCCTGATTTCACCGTGTGAGAAAGCCTCCAAATTCTTATCAGCTCAGAAGTGCTAAGTTAGATAATTCTATATCTGCAGGGTTTTTTTTTAAATAGACAGTTAAAGAATATTGCTGAGATAGACACTGAAATAAAAAGTTAAGAATATTATTAAGTCTCTTTAAAATATTAGTTTAACAAATTCCAAAAAGGAATGCTGGAATTTAAAAATGATTGGGTGCACAAGATTTGGACTTGCCCCATTAAAGACCAGTTTTGGCTGAATGCTCACCTATTTGTTCGAATTATTTTGGGAAAAGTAGTTACATTGAAAGATGTGATTATGATTTTGACATAATATGTAGAATTACGGATTTTCAGCAAAAAGATTCAGCAAACTATATTATTCTTTTAGGACAGTAATACGGCAATTTACAATTTATCTTCAGTTACAGTCTTGAATAGAACATGTTCACTCCTTACTTATAAACTGGCTTTACAGGCATAGTGGAAAGACTGATAATATTATGCTATACAGTCAAGATTTGACGCTGTGTTTAAAAACCGCTTCCTGCAAGGATATCATACCTCTCTTTTGAGAACAGTTATGCTGGGAACACAGACCTAGTTACTTATTCAGCTAACAGCTTTCAAAATATTTGTTCCAGGGCAGTTTGTAATGTAAATTGCACCATAAAGGCCCATTGTTGCACACTTCATTTCCCTAATAACGGAGGTACCTGTAGGGCCAATTCACACATATAAGGCAACAGTTCCCTTATCCATGGATGCAAGAGCATGCTGCTAGCAACTGCATGACCTCTATGTCTGCAGTTAGCTTTATGTTCACATAAAGCTTTGAAGAGACAAGGGGAATGAAACTTGCATGTGTAAAATGCTCTGCCTCTGCTCCCCCCCTTCACCTTGGTATATCATAACTTCATTGGGCAGTTATTAGCCACCGCTCAGGAAAAAACAAGCACTCACATAACCAGCTGTGGTAGGATTTTCCACATACTCTTTACTCCTTCTCTCCACTCCCACCTTGGCAGCTTGCAGTACCCAAAGAAAATTAGTTCAGAGCTGAAGAAACCTGCCATTACTAAGCCACAGAAATGGAAGGTTAATGACTAGCAATCCAATGGCGGCAGACAGTGAAAAAAAGAAAGAAAAAAAAGAAAGCCGGCCTGCTTGCCTAGAGAGAAAGCGATTTGTAGATTTTGCCAGTGGAATCGCTGGAATCTTACACTTTGAATCAAAATGAGAAGAGGGGGGGAAAAAAGGAAAGCAATTGGACACTGATAAGAATGTAGGAAAGAGAAGGTATGTATCGGTGTGTGTGTGTGTGAAGATGTCCAGAATTATTTTTTTTGCCTAAGCTCATCACAAAATGTGTTTATGCTGTTTTGGGCAAGTCAAGATCCATAGATACAATGCTGTTTTCTTGCTTAAATGGCAGATAGTTTAGACACACTAGGATCATTAATCTACCTACTGCAATCTGGTCTGTTGTAGTGGGATGTCTGGCTGTTAAGATCCTTTTAGCTTTTGATATCGAAATCCAATTTCCCTCTCGAGAATTTTCCAAGGGGGTATTCTGTACTGTTAAACCAGGACACATTTGGCAATCAATTGTTACTAGGGCAAAAAAGGGCACAAGCTGTGCCGTGTAGATATCCCCCCCTTATTTGTTAAGGTAAACAAGTAGGCTACAGCTTCTTAAGATTGTAGTAAGGAAGCTGTGCCTACTCAGAGGCTCATAAGATCCTTGTTTATCCATCAGCATTACCATATCACATTCAATGGTTAAACCAATCCTCAAGGCCATCTTTACCCAGTATCCAGAAAATGGAATACATTTTTTAAAAAACAAAACCAACATCCCTTAGTGATCTCAACAATTTTAGATACATAAATATGAATCTACTTGGATTTAAAGACTATAAAGATTAGGGTAGGGAGAACCAGACAATACATTATCTTCAAAATGCTTTCCTAAGGTCTGTTTGAATTATTAGAACATATACTGACAATATCTAACACTATTCAGAATGCATTTTTAAATTGTTAGTTGACTTTCTCATTCTAACAAGAGATTCCAATCTTGCAAAAGATTCCAGACACCTGTAATTTTCATATGTATTATCTCAGCCTTATTTAGGAAGAATTCCTGATAACTTTCATTATGTTGCTGATGTGTCCTTTAAAAGGAGATTTTCATGATATGTTCCAAAAGAGGAATGTCCAGTCCTACAGGTTCAAGTCCTTTGAAAGAACCAGCATCACTTTTGCTATCTTCAGACCCAGACTTTTAAAACCTGCATTGAATTGCAACTCCCAGAATTCCTATGCACCATGGCTGAAACTATTTGTAGGGCAAATCCCATTATAGTCATTGTAGCTGATTTCCCAGCAAGCTGCCTATCCTTTTAGTACATTTGACAGCTCCATCTAAGAACACCTGAAGGAAGTATTTTAAGCTGTCATACATCCGTTTTCAGAGAAAGGACCAATAGAATACCTGCTTATATATCATAACTACTCCATACCTGCCTCTAATCTTATTCTTCAAGAACAATAAGCTCTTCATATGCCATATCTGAAAAGCACATCAAGGTAACAGAAAAAGATTCCTATCGTTCTTTTGAGAGCCTGGAATTTATACAAATTCAAGGCTCGCCCAGACTTGAATAAGACAGTATTTGTTTTGGAGGGCTGCTGAACATGAGCCACTCAGAAAGCTTTGACTGGACGGTATTAAAAACAAGATGGTAGACTAGACAGTTATCTTCCAGATACGTTAGACTACTTCTTCCAGTAACCTATCCCAATTACTGGCTATGCAAGATAGAAGTGTTCAGAACTTAAATATAATTGAGAAAGTTTGCTCTTCAATCTGACACTAAAAGGGCTTCTGGACTTCAGCTTTAGGGAACAGCATTCCACAAAATATTTAATACTTCAATTAGGAAAGATAAATGTATTGTCATCCAGTCTAAATTTTGTTTCTCCAAAAGCAATTTAAAATGGTTTAGTTACATTAATTAATCTATCCCATTCTTTTAAAACACCTGTAAATTATGAATCAATTGCCATTACAGTGTTGCATGCTAATCTATTCATCATAAAGTTCTATGAGATCTAATAAAATTTTGCAATAGCAGATAAACAACATAATATTGAAAGGGGGAAGTCTGCATTGCATGGTCCCCATTGTGATCAATTATGCAATACCAGATCTATTGCAAACTTGCTCATGAATAAGTGCAAAGCTCCATCTGGATGTGGTCAAACATGCTTTTCAGAAAAAGGATTTTAAGTAACTTTGGGGAGAGGGGGGGTTGGTGAAAAACTTCGCTTCCAGAATGTTCGAACAAATAAAGGATTCATTGTGAAGCTTCAGACATTCTGTTTCATGAAATAAAGATGAGATCTATTCAAAGAGATAGTACAAGATGCAGAATGAAAAGAATTAGGCTCTGCAAGCAAACAAGAGCTTCTTTCAAATGCAGAGTTTCTCCAGTAGAGTTAATACGGCAACACCTATATGAGAGTCATTTCTCTTTCATATGTTGGTTTATGCCTTTATGCCAAGGCCAATCTTGTATTTTCTAGTTTCAGTGTCCACAAAATGCACTTGTTTCTGTAATGGAAGTGTTCTCCATCCTTTCCTTGCAATGCAGAAGAGAACATCCAATCAATGATGAAACCTTCACCATGGTAAGATATACCAACAGTAAATGTTAGCAAGCAAATTTCTCTCGGAAGAGAGCTTTCACAACAATTTTGGGAGAGGAAGATTTAAGGTTGGCTAGATAGAAATGAGAAGCACAGCCCTGCACAGTGAAGTCATTGTTAAACTGTTTTCCTCCTCCCTTTAAAAGGGTGTTTCTATTTCATTTTTATGTTTATCAATTCATATATGGTAGTTCCTATGCAGAGTTACGCAAATTTCAAAAAAGTAAACACAGTTGTAGATGAAGGGAAGCATTTCACTCAGCCACCACCAGGTGTTCTTAGAGAAGGCATTTTATCACCCATCAACTACAATTATAAGGGTATAATAACAATTCCTGAACTTAGTTTTTTTCTTTCAAGATTGAAGAGAAATACCCTAAACATTTCCTAACCATTAGGAAAGTTGTTTAGTGAAATGGAAGCATGACTGAATCACTCTGATGTAACCTATGTTTACCAATGGAAATGGCTATACGCAGCAGTCTGAAAAAGCTGAAAAGGGAGATCCAAAAAGAACTAGAATCCAACTGAGTGTTAACAACGAGAGGAGGCATACATATGATTTAAAAGTGGGTGGTGGTGGTTGTGGTGGATATCTGCCTAAATCAGCAAGATCTAGGAAGTCACTTGCTTCTATCTCCAAATCAAGATGCAACGTGAGCTTAAGAACATCATGTTGCTTCAAATATGAAGGAAGGACCTCCAAAACTTCATCTCTTCCTTGAACTGGATTTCTCATCTCCGAAAAGCCAGAATGACTGCAGATGTTACTCATTCTATCTCTGCAACATACCCGTCACCTATTTAGCTGACCTATATGCTGCCGTTTTTCCTCTAGCCTTCATCTGAGTTTCATGACATAGCATCATCTGTGGACCAATTGAAAATATACTTGTAAAGTACCAAGTACACAACATAAAAATTGTATGGGAAGCAATGTGCACAGAGGAAAGTGCTGTAAAATCAGCACTTGTGACTTCGCCTGGGAAAATTAGGGAGGATTGCATAGGTGCAATTCTCTAAAAGAAAACTAGGGGGACACTTATGATTTCAGTGCTACCTCACTCATGAAGTCAGATGTGGTTATATATGTTGGAGGTCTTCCAGAGATTTTGCCAACTTCGTTTTTCTATGGTTTGAATTCCAGTAAGAAATGGAATAGTGGCTGGTGATCAAGATTCATAATCCCATGGGCCAGAATAATTGAACCAATGCTCCATTGCTTATGTCAAGCTTAAAGAGTCCTGGGTGATTCTTTTGGCTTCATTGGTCAAAGGATATGCCTGGGCTTTGTCCAAAGTCTGCTCCCAAGGAGAAGAGAGGGACAACTGAGTAGTCTTTCACAAAATGCTTGATCTTGATTGTTAGTTATGTTCAATTCTTCATGGCAGACAGCCTTTTATGCCTTACTGAGGGGAGTTTCAGATGCATTCTTTCCCTCAGCCCCATTCTTCTTTGGATCTCTCACCTGAGATCAAAGGCTTGTCCAGGTTCCTATTTATTTTGCTGGAGAAAACCTGACATGCCTATCTCATCATCTCTTGGCTCTTTCTGCCACTTAGGTCCCTACCTCTGCTAGTAGCTTCATCCCTAGGGAAGACTGATACTCTTAAGTGGCATGTCTGTAAGTTTCCGTCATGGCAGGAACAGGACATTTGGAAAAGCATTTACATCATAGAACAAGTTATAAATTACAGTATATTTAAAGATAAGGTTGGTAGAAGACACCCAGTTTTCCTTATTCCTTGGCAAGATCTTGACTGTATCAAGAATTTCCACTTTTAGGAAAGAAGGCCATGACTGATTTCTCAGGGACAGGGTCTCTGGATTCAGCGGCTCTGCTACTATTCCACAATACCCACTTGCTAGTTGTTCTGTTTGCTCGTTTTACTTCCTGGATATTTTATCTATCCTGTTCTTTGTCCCTGCTTTCTTCTTTGCTTTCATTTTCTCTCTTTCCTACACCTTTTCTCCAAAGTTTTATTATATTAAGGTTCCAGGTTTCCCTCTCTGCTCAGCCTCAGTTGTAATACAGCCCCCTATTGAGGAGGCTGCTTAGCAAATGGTCACATTATAGCCCAGTGATACCACCCATAGTTGTCCTAGCAAGGATCTTCAGTGCCACGTGGGGGAAACTGGATCAACCAAACCCAGTAGATTCCCACAAGTACTTTCCATACTTGCTTCAAAAATTTTCCAGCTTGCCTGAAAGAAAATATCCTGGAGAATTTTCTGTCTCATTTTTCTTACTAACGTTCATTATGAGCCATGCAACAATAGACCAGCAGTCCAGATGTGCTTCTCCTGGAAGTTAAATTCTCTTTCCCTAATGTAGCAGATTTCTTCTCATTCAACCTGGGAACCCCATGGGAAGGGGGTGGGGGGTGGATCCTTCTTTTGTTGCAACAGGATGACTATCAAAAATGTAAATTTCAGAATAACTTAAGGAACTGTCATCCCTTATCTGGTCAATTTAAGCACATGGGTATCCCCTGATATTGACCTCACCCAAAATTCTGTCCAAGATTGGAGATATTCTACAATGTTCTCTTTAAAAGGGTACCATCAGATGCATCGTGATCACAGCAGGCTACCAGTAGTTAGGCATTCTGGGAGCTGTACTCTCAAGGCATCCAGAAGACTCCTAGTGTATGTCCATCAGTTTTCCCTTTTCCATAGGTGCACACTATTGTGATTAAGAAACGCATGGCAACTTTTGCCAAAGCATGGCAAAGGGCCCCATCTTTTGTAATGCCATTGTAAGTGCTTACTCTTAAAATAATTCTGGAAAAGGAAACAAAAAGGGAAATGCATACTTACTAGCACTCTCATTGCTGTAATCCCAGGCTTCAACCAGTAACGTGTAGGATCTCTGCAAGATAGTAATAGGGATCAGTCATTTTTGCAAGACACACTTATTCTACTATTGTCCTAAGTTTTATAGAGCACCTTCTGAAAAAACGGTTGAGCTTCTTCCTTTAAATTGTGACTTGCCTGTAAGCATAAATAGTCAATAGATTATAGCTGAAACAAAGGTGATCCTCTTGCAGCTGCTTAAGCTGCCTTATCCCTTCCTGGTTCAAGCAATTTAAGGTGAAAAGTCTCATCTTTGTCATCACTAATGCATCTTACATACTACTTAGGCAGGAAGTTACCATCCCTTCCAAGGTTTTGTTGTTATGTTACATAAAACATGTGCACGGAAGAAAGCAGCCCTGAGAGAGGGAGGTGGTTTTTAAAATAAATAATTAAGTAATTAAAAAAAGCCAAACATTTTACAAATATCCATGTTTCCCATTCAGAAAGCCAGGCATGGTTGCTAGAATTGTACTGTCAAGGTTCAGAGCCATAATCTCTAAAGATTCGGCTTTTCAGCACCTCTTTGAACACTTTGTCTAAAGCAAAGCCATCACTGCTCCCACAAGGATCAGGTAACGAAAGAAAGGAAAGAGCAGATGAATTTGGAAAGGGGGGGGGAAGGGGAAGAGAGGGAGAAATGTATAAAGCAGCCATGAAAGAAGGGGTGGGGAAAGGAATAGAAGGGTAGTCTCTCCTCCTTCAAAACCTACCTGGAGGAAGAGTTTAAAAATGGTTGAACTAGTGGCAACTGTATGCTTATAAACTCATTAAGCTGCCCTGTGAGATCTAAATGCCAAGAGTCACTGCTGTGTACAAGACAAACAGATTTAGGCTGGAAGGATGTCAGCTGTTCTAGCTAAGCCACCTTCTCTTTAATCTTGAATTGAAACAGGAATTTAAAAACTCAGAGAGCAGAGGGATATCATCTGGTGCTTCCTCAGGTTTTGAACTTTGACCTCCCAATCAAAGTTATAGACCCAGCAGCAAGGTATAAGGGTACCTGTAACCCAAATGAAGTAGAGGGTGGTAGGTGTCACCATCGTTTGTCCATTCTATAACCAATTTTTAAATTTATCCTGCCTTTATTACTTTGTAGGTACCTCAAAGCAGCAAACATATGTAATAATGCTCCTTTCTCTTCAACAACTCTGTGAGATGGGATGGGCTAAGAGAGAGTGACTGCCCAAAGTCACCTAGCTGGCTTTCATGCCTAACATGGGACTAGAACTCACAGACTCCTGGTTTAACCATTATACCAAACTGGCTGTCTCAGAAATCCACAAAGAATGAATGGTGTGTGAGTCAAAATGCTTAGATAAAGTTGGACTGGAGGAGTTGGGCAGTAAAACCATGAAAGATGTGTAGTAAGGTTACATTGCCTACAATGAACATTATAACCAATGAAACTATGAAATGAAGGGTACAATAGTACTTCCTATGAACGCTGAACATTGCTTGTCAAACTGTAAAATGCCAGGACATTACAGTAAAATTAAGTGGCATAGTTGGCTGAAGGTATTATTCCAAGCCATAGAAACTTTTTAAAACATCTTTATTAAAAATGACATCCAAACCTCAGAGATAGCTAACACATTTAAATGAAAACCAATCCAAATAGCATGGAAGAGTGAGCAAGCTTACACGTTCTCCAGAACATTTCTTTGGGTATTATTCTCCATGTTGAAAGTTCTGGATGGATTTTAAATTTTTCTACACTGATTGGCCACAACAAACTTTTCAATCAAAAACTTTGGAATCATTTCAGTGCTTAAAGTTTTTGCATTTACAACAAATAATAAACACTTGGTCCTCACACACATAAAGAAGGCTTATTTGTCATGTAACTCTGTGTGCCAAAAGATTAAGAGTCTGCCAAAAATTTAAGAGACCAGGTGCAATTATTAGATCACCATAATTTTGAGAAACGTGGGAGAAGTCAAATGATTTTGGGGCAACCAAAAAGAACATTGTAACTCCTAAGGCTTACATTTGCCTTGTGTTTATTAACTGCTCTGCATTTGCTAGCAATCCACTTGGATGACCAGTGGGAAGGAATGAAAAAGTACCTGAAACAAATAGCTTCTTTGAGATAGAACAACCACTGCTATATACACAAAGCTGACTTTTTCTAAACAGAACACAAATTAATTGCTCTTGACTTTGCTTTGCATTCGGGCTCCGAACAAGAGAAAAAGTTTAGTGTTTCTTTTTTTTTTTAAGGTACAGTCTTGGCCTGCAGCCTAAATATGCTTCATATTGAAAGCAGACAAGGATTCCATTTCATTCACTGATAACTGTGGGAAAATGCTTCCAAAAGCATGCAAAGTTGGGCAAGCAGAGACTTGTGCCCCATCATGCAATGAATGGCCGATTTCTTTTTTTCTTTTACAGCACTCATATTTCATTACCACTCCATTACAGGCCTTTTTCCTGAGTCACAACTAAACACGAATAATCTTTTAAAAAAAAAAAAAAAAGACTGAAGTACCTTATTCACATCATTCCTTCTCGTGCCCTCTCCCCACTTGTCCCTATATATCGGAAACCCAAGATACCAGCATCAGTATATAAATATACATTAAAAGCTTCATGGGCAAGCAGTTCTACCTGTCAAGGCACCCTTCTTCCTTGGATTAATTGCAGCAACGTTCAGGCTCTAGCAGTGCCAAGAGGCACAACATGTTAGAGCAAGCTGGAAGCATACCACCATACAAAAAAACAAAACAAAACAAAACAAAGAGTCAATTATGGCCACTCATGCTACCTCTCGTTTAAGAGGATGTTTTCATTGCTAGCTTGCACAATCATTTTAGAAGGTACCCTCCTCAAAACAGTTCCTGCTCATCTTAGCATTGTTGGCCAGCATGTTTCACCGCAGGATTGAATTGCCACAAGGGCTACTGTTGCTGTACTATCCACACCACCACATTTTAATGCCGCTCAGTCTTGTTTGTGTGCTCAATTCAAGAGAGTCACTTTCATGGTATTGTTTTATCCCTTGATTTTTCTTTGATCTGAGAGTGATAGTGGCCCTTGGCAATCCTATTAGGCAAAAAGGTATTTAAGTGGGAGAGTTTTGAGTGTGGCCATTCAAGAGCTTGCATGTAGTTAGCAAAAGCATGGGGGGCAGGAATTCACCTGGCCTAGTGAAAGGCCTCATTTTTGCACATTTTGTTTTACAATTAACACAGCAGCCTGATTCCCATGTATGTTCGGCCTGATCCGTTTTAGTTGTCAGGGTCAGGAAAATCTCCAGTAGCACCCAATCAGAGATTTCTGCTTTAAAAGTCATGTGCCACCAAGACATTAGAGAGTTAAGAGGTGTGCATCAATCCCCACGCTATAGATCAACAATTAAGATAGCCAAGGAATGCAGGCATACAGCACAGAGGCTTATTTTTTTCCCATGCCATGCCTGACCTTTGCACATCTTTGAATAAATACACCAGTCAGACACAAGGAATTCCACATCTTGAACCTTATCCCATCAAGTCAAGGTACTAGGCAACAAGTAGGCAGGCAGCTACGAGAGAAAGTCACATCCAGTTCACTAGTGCAACTCTATCCCTGGCCAGCCAGAGACAAAGAGGCTTCCATACAATTAGAGGAAAACAAAACCATGTATGCCTGAAGTTTAGGCTTGGGAACGATGAAAAACCCCTGCATGATTTATTCAGAATCAAAAACACAAAGCAAGCAGCCCCCAAGGCATGTAATACGAACCTTCAGAAAGGAAGGAATGGGCTCCTACTACTATTTAACAGGCCAGTTCTCATCAGGGAGCCACACTGTGTCTGCCCACTACCATTTCAGGCTTACCAGGAGAGGATGGTGTGATGATTAAGCTGCCCCACCAGTAACCATCCTATAAACGTCAGACATATGGCAAGGGAAAGTCTCCTTCTCTAAACTCATTGTTTTCCTTTGTGATGCAGAATATATTGGAAGAGCTAGTTATCAAGCATCTGAAACACAAGCTTACCATTGATCACATTTCTGATTTCTGATATAAGAAGTAAAACTTAGTATCTGTAAAAGCCAGGTATCCAGTCCTTTCGTGGTTCTCTTTTGCTGAGTGAATTTGCTCTTCCTGCGCTATTTTGTCTCCTCTGCAGAGTTTGCCAGCCATCCCAATGCACAGGGATATTCTTTCAGCTATCAAGACTGCTTGTTCAAGTCTATCTCTAGTTGGGACGTACTGACAAGAGGAGCCTTGCAATCCTGGTCATTTCTTTAAAAAGCCTGCTTTCCGCTCTTCAGAGCAAACAAGGTTGCTACAAAGAGGCTCTTCAGGTCCTGGTGACAATATGAATGTAATCATAGAGATTAAATGATTTGCCACTTGCCTTCTTCCATTTTTAAAAATTTCTTACTCCAGTTTACAACCTGGAGATTTCCTATCCAATCTTCACCAGCACCGATGCTGTTTAGCTTCCAACATCAGCCTCCAGCTACCCTGGGCTGTGATTCTGGATCAGTGTAAATGCGTAAGGTTAATACTCAGAATTTGTAACCCAAAATTTCTAGAACATGCCCATTACCTACTTCTAGTTTACAAATCTTCCTGGGCTTCTGCACGCATATGACAGTTTGAGTGACAACAGTTTTGATATTTGTTTAAACAGGGGCAGGCCTTTTATGTCCTTGCATCCAATGAAAATGCATACTTGTTAGGTTCCCACGGCCATAAAACTGACCTCTACCTCTTCCTTCCTTAGTTAACTACACACTCCTAACCCAAGTATATAACCTCAAGAATACAATCGGATTCCCTGGGGTGAGAAAAGCTTACATCAATGGATAAAAGAGGAGGGATTTTTTTTTAAAGGTTGCAATTCAGAAAAACCTTCTGAAACAGGTGCCATTTATTCTCTCTTCCCCCAAAGAAAATTGTTTTGTCCCACTTTGGGAGGGGGGGGTTGTAGTCATGATATAATCAGAAATAATTAAAAGGCACAGGAATGCCTGAGCAAACCAGAGAATTTTAGGACGTTCGCAGGAAACATCTCCAATGCGCTTTCCTTCCTACCACTTTTTATAACATGAAACCAAGCTCCCTCTTGAGCCAACTCATCTTAGAGAAATTACAACCCCCC
>AZIM01000439.1:398717-410331 GCA_000516915.1 Ophiophagus hannah | reverse complement strand
CTCCAGAACTGGTCAGAACCTGCTGGACACCACCTCTGATCAGTACTGTTGTTCAGGTAAACTGGAATATGTTTACAGAAGGGGAAGAAGGAAAATCAGGGAGTTAAAATTCAAGACCTAAGAGGATAAATGGAAGGATTTGGGAACGTTCAATCTTGAAAAGACTCTGTGCGGGTGAAATATGAAAGTATTTTAGATATCTAAAATGATTCATACAGCGGAAGAACAAAACTAGCACAGAATACTTTATTTGAGCTATAGGAAGGCAGATTTCAACAGAATGGTAGTCAGGGAAAAGGAACTTTCCTAACAGGGCAATTTGACAATGGAACCAATTATTGCTATATTTTAAATATAGCACCTTTTAAAGCATCTTTCAGTCAACTGAATGGGAGGAAGGAGGCTTGAAATCATTGTGTTCATGTCTCCTCTTTGTTACATGCTAGCCATTCAGAAGCCAATGTTCTTACCCAATCAATTTCCAAACTTCTCAGAACAACAGAGAAGGGATCTTGGATGTTTTCTAATCCAACCCCCTGCTAAAGCAGGATATCCTAAACCGTTCGGGTCAAATTGTTGTCCAATTTTTTCTTTAAAAACTTCCAGTGTTTCCAAGAATCATATTATATTTTGCAATTTATTCGGAAAGCACAAAGATAACAAAGGACTTAAAGCTCCTTTTCTCTTCCTTAATGTTATTATTTACTTAATAAGTTACTTTATTTAATACTTAAACAACATGAATGCATTATTAGTTGAAGAATAGTTATAAACCAACGTAGAGAAGTGCAAGTCATTTAATGTTTAGCTGATAGTGAACAAAGATGAGATAAGTATTAGTTTGTACAGACTAGTAGATTGCATCAAATTCGATATCCATGTAAAGAATATTTATATGTTAGTGTTTTTTGTATTTTCTATCAGTGTTTTTGTACATGTGTGTTTTTAAGTTTGTAAATAAAGTTGTTTTTTAAAATTAAAAAAAAAAACCTTCCAGTGTTGGAGCACCCACAACTTTTGGAGGCAAGAGGTTCCACTGATTAATTGTTCTCACTGTCAGGAAATTTCTCCTTATTTCTACTGGTCGGTTGCAGAACCTAGATAAATTTCCACTACTTCTTCTCCAGTCTTCAGGTTCTTTGAAGAATAGGTTAAACCACTCTTCTTTATGGCAGCCCCTTCCCATTAGAAGTCTCTCCCCCTCCCCCTCCCCCTCCCCCNCCCTCCCCCTCCCTCTCTTCCCATCCTCTGTGTGGTCTATACATACCTAATACTATCAGTGTTTCTCCTTGATTTTAGCTGTACAGGCAGAGACGAAGTAGCTTTCTATGAAAGATGCTTTAACTGGAACTGTTGCACTGGACTTGCTAATTTCAAGGGCCCCTTCGTATAGGAGGGTTTAAATTGGGCTCCATTCGTTGCATAGCATTTCTGTAAGCTTTTCTTCCATAGACATACAATACAATACAATAACATACAATGTTTGTAAATTTGACCTCCCCTGTTTCCTTCCACTTTGAATAGAGGTCTCCTCTGCTCCAATCAGTTTCACCCTGATATGTCTCAATCAATGTCTGTGGATTCAAGGTCAGCCTGCCAAGGACTGATCTCAGTAGGGGGAAACAAAAAGGCCTTTATGTATTATATAAGCTGGGCAAGATTAGCTACCCATTTGCAAGTCTGTCAAGATAACATAGTTAATTACATTTGAGCAGCTAGATAGTGATCATCATCACTCCTAGTGGTAGGGAGCACATTCCCAGAGTGCCAACAACTTTATGTACAGAATGGACTGCCGAGTAACAATATGGATGTGCCATTAGGATAAGAAAACTCAGAGGTTTATGGAAATGAACACAGAAGTTTGGAAGTTGGTTGGGTAAGAAAACTGGCAAATAGGGGTTCTGAAATAGGCTGATTGGCTAATAAGCAGTAAAAAGGAGACATGGGTCATATTGGTCTGGAAGATTTCAAGACTAACTGACAAGCAGGAGAAAGTAGCTGTGAGAAGGTAAAGTGTGCAGAAAAGAGCAGAAACTCATCACCTGGGGAGAGGTTTGAGTTCATACCGAATGCAAAAGGGACGACTCTCCATCTGTACTGGATTGATATCGCTTGTAGTAATCTAGGGCTGAGCAAAGTTTTGAAAGGGAGCATTGATTTGCTGAACCTGATCCTATGGCCTTGTTGAACCGGATTAATGAATCAAAGCCGTGACTCACTTGGATTCAACTGACTTGAATCAAGAGGGCTGTGAAGTGGTTTGCAGACTTGTGGGCTTTTCTGCTGCTTCTGGAATAATTCCAAGCTATATAACTGTACGTTGTGGGAATATCTCTTCCATATTTGGACAGGGCTGAGGGGATGTGGAGTGATGAGCTAGGCTTTCTGATATTGGCATGGGTAACACCCCAGTGACTGTTACCACTTAGTTAAACTCCTTTAATCTCGTGGGGAGATCGTCTGTATGATTGGGGGTTTACCGGCACTGCGTTTTTCAGAACGGGATAATATGGGAAGGTACAAATACTACTTTCTCAAGCCTCTGTGGCCCTGCGTTTCACTTGGTTAACTTACAATTGCTGGCACAACCAAGAGAGATGACAAGTTTTAATATATCATACCAACCTGATGCACTAAGCTTAAGTCAAAGCAAGCTACAGTAAGCTAGTGAGGATTCTCCTAATCTGCCATCACAGAACAACAATACTTATTTTTTTTAATGATTTTTGAAAATTGTAAGTGGAGTAGAATATTTTTTATATAGAAGTGCAGGTTAGGAACAGACCATCCCAGAGAAAATCTACGTGGTCACTAAGAGTCAATACCAACTCGATGGCACATCGTCAATCAAGCTCTCATTTTTTTCTATGGATGTAGGGAAAAAGATACAAGAAACAGGACTTTCACCCACTCAGGTCTTAGTTTAATAGGAAAGAGATAATTAGGAAAGAGAAGAATATTATTAGCAGAATGAACACCCTGGACATTCCTGTGCTTCCTTGTATGTATGAGTCTCACCTCCAACATCCCAGGGTCTCCTGTTCTGAACAGAGGAATCTGCAAGAGGCTTTTGCTCACAGTTGTTTGAGTGTGAATGGAGCATCTAATGCAGCAATGTCTTTTATTTTCACTCCAGTAAAAAAAGAATAGGGACAGACCTCCCTGTCTAACACAGGGGGAGTGTAGGAGATGACCAGGCTGAGCCCTAGGGAGGGGTCAAACACATCATCAGTCAAGAGTTCATGCAGGCCCACAAGATATCTAAGTCCAGCCCACCTTGAATTCCGTTGACTCTCATCTGCCACCAATTTGCTTTGACCATTAGTAGCTCAGATTCTTGTAGAGACCTTAAGCTTGCAATAAATCTTTATACACATTTAAACTGCGTGCAACTCCTGATTTCCTCTGCACTTGACAGGGAGATGTCTGGGAAGATAGGAAAGAGCAGATGGAGATGGTCTTTTCTCTCTTGGTCACAGCAGCGATTGAACTATGTTATGACATAACTCCAGTATAGGGGTTTGTATGCATCTTAAAGCTTAGTCTTTGGTGGAGGCAGGTTGTGCTGTGGTAAGGTGAAGGTGGCAGCTGAATGAAAGGAGAATGGAGGCAGTGGAATGGGCCATTAGTGGCTGCTCAAGGTTAGCATTAAGGTCATTAGTTTAGCCCTTCCATGTATCTGATGAAGTGAAATGCGGCTCCTTAAAGCTTATGCTTTTTAAAATATTTATTAGCCTGAAAATGTGCTACTAAACTCCTTGTAATATGAAGGTCAAATGAATGCATGATATATTGTCCCATAATATGTTCCACATACAATATATCAAGAGTGCTGTTGCTGGGCTGCTCCAGTCATTATGGCCATCCATGAGGGATATTGAAAATGGTTGGTCATCAACACCTGGACAGTTAAAGGTTCCTTACCCTTGCAATCTAGGAACCCATGCTGAACCTGGTTTTTCATGCACTATGCAACGTAACAACAAACTCGTTTCTAAAATTTAGGAAATTAAACCCTGAAGGAACCCTGAAGGAAGAGCAGTCCTGCTGAATTTAATAGGACATATTCCCTAGTTCATACAGATTGGAGGTCAACCAACTCTTTAAAAGCTCCTCAGCAGCTTCCTTTGCCAAGAAGCAAAACAAGATATGGGAATGGCATTTCAAATTATTTTTGCAGCCTTAATGCTTGGCTGTCAAATGTTTTTGTTTTAATATAAAATGCAACAATAGCCCATTTGGTTTTGTTATAGATCAGAGGTCTCCCAACTTGGCAACCTTAAGACTTGTGGATTTCAAATCCCAGAATTCTGGGAGTTGAAGTTCACAAATCTTAAAGTTGCCAAGTTTGGGGACCCCTGTTATAGATGAAGCAGTAAGAAAAATATAGGAGGCACAATATAAAGCTGGCAAGGAATGCAGATTTCCTTTTACCTAGTCTCAACATCTACTGTGCTTGCCATGATGTGTTGAACAGATCCTTTTGGGAAGATGCCTGGATGAAGCTCTGCTTTGCTGTCTATTGCTAAAACCCTCTATACTTTATATTTTGTTACTAACCTCAACAAGATTTTTTTTACTGCTGTTCTTCTTGTTATTTTATTGATCATCTTTCTATGTGATTTGGAGCATTCTTCCAGCAGCACAGCACACACGATAGTACCACAACCTCAAAATATGCGAAGCTTCTAAAAGTATACAAAAGAGCAGCAGTAAAAAATGTAGCTCAGCAAAACTATCCCTTATGAAGGCATTTGTTGAAACTAAGGCTGTTGGAAAGCAAAGAAAGTTGGCTTAACCAGGTTTCCTTTGGTAGGGTGTTGTGCCTCACATCAAAATGAAAGCCTGTTTGGGAAGACAGTAAAGATGATATCTTTATACAATATCAGTGTTAGGATGAATGGTGGTGAACCTGGATCTCTTTGTTGATATTTGATACTTGCCAAAAATACCATAACAGAAAAAATGGGCAGAGAGTAGGTAGAAACATTTGCAGCCCTTGCTCCATTTTAATATCCAATCCATTTAGGGCAGTAATGGAGAACTTGGTGGACCTGGCAAGCCAAACATTCAAAAAATGCCTAATTTGACTCTGCTGGCATCTCACCTCCCTGCACCCATGAACAAAAGTGAAACAATTCCTTACATATTCATTTATTTTTTTTGAAAAAGTCTAATAGTTATGAAATACGAGTAAAACAAATTTCTGGAGGCTCTAGAGGACACATATGAACAGCCTTCTCACATGACTTCTGCAGGATCTGGAGGCCGCAAAAGAAACCACCCCATTCTGGGTGGTCTCCGCAGCCTTCAAAAATCACGCAGGAACAGGGTGAGCTTTTGAGAATAGTTGTCAGGCATTGGTGAATGCTGGTGTATCACTCCAAATATCATGGTGTGTCATCTTTGACGTGTGTCATAGGTTCGCCATCACAGATTTAGGGTTTTCCAGAAAATAGTGTATATGCACAATAATTGGTTGATGTGCTGTGTAATCCAGCCTTCTAAATAGCTGAATAGGTCACATAATTCTGCAGTGACTGATAGTTTCTGAGATATTTTCAAGAACCACATATTATACTGTACATGTCAAAAAGGAAAAGTTAAAAAGGCCTGAATGAAGGTGGATGGTCTTGTCTAGAAGCTGGGAGAGGAAGTGTTGCTAATTATACATAAGAAAAGAAAACAGAGAAAAGAATTCAAGATTACCATCTCACTGTGATTCCTTGTAGCAACATCTCTTTCTGTTGTTTTTTCTGAATTAAAAGGTGACCATGGGAATTTTGGAGGCATCTCGCTACCTATAAAATTGGGTTACTATGATGGTTTTTAAATTTTGGCCCGCGTAGTAAACAAGTACATGCATGTTCCTGTTCAGAACTTAACTTGCGGAGAGAAGTTTACTTTGTATAATTGGGTATAGAAAACATGCCAGATCATCAACCAGACTTAACAAAACACATGTGCTATGTTCACTTAGGCGAGGCATGAGTGCTATTATGACTTAACACGCTGGCATGGTTCACACACCATGCTAAGACAGTGGCTGGGTTTCCACTACACGCTAAGTCACAAAATTCATTTTAGCTTAATCCAGCAAGTTGTGGACCTAGCTGATGTAAATTTGGTTGTAGGTTTATTGGAGTCTAAAGGTAAGAACAACAATTTCAAATCTTACCTCAAATCTTCTCGACTAGTTCTTGTAGAACCGCCATTTAAGGTGATAACTGCAGGAGCAGATCAGACAGGAATTCTCAAGCTAAGCCTTCTAAAGCCAGACCTAGAAATTCTAGTTATAAATTCTTCCTTGCTCAGTAGCAACTGATACCTAAGGGTGGCACAAGATGAGGTGTCAGATAGCAAGTCTCATGTGCTCAAGCCCAGAACGACCAAAATGCAGCTTTTTGGGAAGCACATGATGGGGAATAACTATATAATGAATATGCGAAACACTTTGGAGTTTGGAGGTTGGTACTTTTCTACCTACGCATCAGAGATACTTTGATCCTTACATAGCATTGCTTTGTGCTTAACCACTTATTAAAGTCTAGACGCAACATGAAAAGCATGTAAATTGGTTCCAGACCTTTCCAGTCAAATCTTTAGCTTGAGTTAGAGATGGATTGGCGAATCTCTTGTGTAATTAAAACTGACTGTTAAAGACGGTTTTTTTTCTTCTTAGCATAATTGGTAGCACTTTCTTTGTGAGCCAGTGAGTTAAGAATTTTGCTGGATCATTGAAATGAGTTCCTGGATATCAAATCAGAACTTAAGTGTAGTTTTATTATGGGTAGATATACAATTATGGTCTACTCTGGTGGTCTTTCCTACTCCAGTATCTTTTCTAGTTTAGATTCATGTTTTCACCACAGCCCAAGTACGTTCTGATTTTCCTTTTAAAAATACATTTTTCAGGCTTAAGACTGCCATTATTTTCACTTTTTAAATTATGAAATCTTATACTATGCCAGACTGGTTTTTTTCTCTCCTTGCAAGATATAGATATAAAATGCTATGTTCTACACTCACTAGGGTGGGCTAACGCAGGTCATAACTTTCACCAGTCTAATGTCTACCGACTCTTCTGGCAGGAGATTCTGGGTGCTGAAATTCCAACACATTTGAAGGGAAAGAGATTGGGAATATTTGCCATTAATTAACCTTTCTGATCATCCATAATCTTTCCTGAGTGTATTGAAGCAGACACAATGCTGCAAATAAAACAAGTCAACAACTGAAGTCATTTTCTATCTTAGTAATCGTCCTTTGTCTTCCAGCTCCAGCTTATCGAAGTCCCACTGCTCCTCAGTCAGTCAGCCAGGTGAGTTTCCATTTAACCATGGGAAAGTGCAGACCTATACCAATCCTGGAGCCTTCCAGGATGCATAGATAGAACAAAAATGTCTCCTTTGTCTGAGTGAAATCACCCCAAAAGTCCTGTTTTTTCCCCTCATCCCTCAACAGGACAAGGATAACAGAGCAGGAGAAGAAGTTAAAAAAAAAGGAAGCTTATCAAAGAGAGATCCATCTTACAATTAAGGAGACATTTCATTTAAGTGAGAACAATTAATCAATGGAACAGCCACCTAAGAAGTTATGACTGCTCAATTACTGGAGATTTTTTAAGAAGAGATTGGACCGCCATTTGTCTGGAATGGTACAAGATCTCTTGCTTGAACAGGGGGTTGGTCCAAGGTCCTTTCCAACTGTAATTCTCTAAAACTGAAACCATTTATTACTTATTTATTTAGCTAGTTTACAAGCCACCCTTCTCACATTGGTGAGCAGCTGCACAGCTTACATATAGTTAAAAACATGAAATAGAGAAACTCCACAACGGACGTAGAAATACCCTATGTGAAATAACTGAGATCAACCACAGCATATTCGCATTCAAATCATGCCATTCTGGTTGGGCTCAATAGCTGTGGGACATTACTAGTCTAAATTCTTGGATCAGAAGATGTTTTTCTAATATTTGGACCAGCCAATTGCATAGGCATAATTTGCATACATATTCATAGTTAACCTCTATGTTTATCTTGGGTTTATTGGCTTAGCCTAATTGTCTGGGTTCACACAACACCCTCAGCTATAAACTAACCATATGGTCTGAGTTTACATGCTAGTTTATATTGTAGGCCAAAATACATTTGTGGTTCAGTATGTCACATGAACACAACCATTGAGTAAGGAGAAACAAGTGGAAAGAAAAAGCAAATACATGTGTATTTAATTTATATGCAAATGAAAAAATATCTCCATGGACACAATGTCTGCAACCTTAGAATTATAGTTATAAAGCCTTTGTAGGCTATGGAGACTCAATGCCGTACTTGGTGTACTTCAGATGAAGTATCTTGGAAGGATGGTTTTTAGCTTTTGCTTAAAAAGGAGAACTCATCTTCTCCCTCAGTAAGTGATTCCCTGTTGAATTAGTACATTTTTGCTAGCATGAAATCAGATTTCAGTGTTCCTTATAATTTTGACCAATTCAAACAAATTCAAATTAGATAGGTTTAAATATTCTCCACTATCAGTAGGAGTTTACACTGTTCCCTTTTCATACTTATTTGATGATGACCAGAGGTGGTATTCAGCAGGTTCTAACCAGTTCTGAAGAACCGGTGGCAGAAATTTTGAGTAGTTCGGAGANGTAAAAAAAATTGAATCCTACCACTGATGATGACTCTATTTATATCCTTGTTATTTCTACTGCTCTTACCTGCTCTTACTCTCTAAAGTGGTGAACCTAGGTTGTCATGTTAAAAAAAAAATCTTCGTTGCTAGGGTTACATTTGGTCTGATTAACTTCATCCAATCTTAAAGAATAATATTGCATTGAGTTATAAGCATCTCTTCCAAGGCTCTGTAAGTCTGAAGTTACAGGTGAAGAGCCAATTTTAGGACTCCTTTAGGACTCCTCGCTCAGCTGGAATAATCAAGGAGGAAGTGTCACCTGGCTACACAAATCAATTGTGAGCTTTTAATGGTGGTAACAATGACCTGGATTTAGCAGGAGAAAGGAGGGGACATCCTTTTGTTGCACTGCTTCCTTAGGTATTCATCTGAAAATACCGTACAAATATTCTATGGGATCCAGACAACCATCAACCTATTATTTTCATGCTTCTTCTCATATACAGAATCTCTATACAATACATTATAATTGACAATGATTTGTTACAACCGGGCTAAGTAACTTCCTTCTGCAAATGAGAGTTGAATCAAGGAAGAGTATGGTGGAAGATATAGATCAGTTATCCAACTAAGACAACATTTGGAAACAGCGAAGACTCTTACCAGTGTTCTCTGCAGCCACGAGGTGCTTACTGAGATAAGAGGCTAGTTGAGGATTTCATTCATTATAGCAAATAATTGATGAAATTAATAAAAGTGTGCCTATTTAAAGGGGGTAAAGTCTAAGAAGTACAGGGAGGGATGAGGCTTGATCAAGTTCTGCTTGGCTTAATTTCTGATTCTTCCAATTGTAAGTTCATTTTGACCCATTTCTGTAGTAATTTGTCAAAAAAAATTGTTTGAACATTTGGGGGTATTGGCGAAGACATTTCTCATGCTTATTATTTACAAGAAAAAGTGTGTGTTTGTGTGTTGTATACTGTTTGCTAACATACATGTTTTATGCACTTTTAGAAGTTGCATAGTAGATTGCTAAATGCACATAATCGGTTTGTTAGAGAGCTACCCCTTCTCTCATTTCCCCCCATAAGAACCCTATGGGTAGATTGGTTGAGGAGAGAGGGGAGAGAGAGAGACTGGCTCAAAGTCACTCAGTGAGTTTCCATTAGAATAGATTTAAATCATGGTTTTCCTGGGTCACTTCAATATCTTAATCCCAATACCAAAATGTAATCCTTTGGATTCAAAGAAGACATGCTGTTGTGCAATTCATCTGTGGACATAGAGTGACTCTGCAATACCAGCCTGGAAGTGCAGAGTCTAGCACAATGGGGGCACTGGAAATACACTGTTGAAGAAACTATGGGTGCTATTCTGTGATGCCACTCATGGTTTTCTATCAGTTTTTGGCGGCACATGTCTTCAAAGCTGGTGGAGGTTTCATAGCACAGTAGGTTTTGTCATCAGCTACAGCTTCTAGCATTCTTGGCTGGATATCACTGTGGTATAGGGTTTCTTTCACAATGTCTTTTTAGTGCTTGTGTTGTTGACCTTGAGGTCTCTTCCTAGACTCCAGTACACTATAGATTACATCAACCGGTGAGGCATATATCACCAATTCTGATTATGTGTCCCACCCATCTTATTTGACATATGATAATCAGGGACTCATTGCTGGTGGCCTCCACATGATCCAAGACCTCCAGGTTGGAGACATGATCTTGCCAATGAATGCTGAGAATGGAGCAGAGAGTGCTTATGTGAAATTTCTCCAGTTCTTTGATTTTCCCTTTAGTACAGAGTTCTCTCCATGTAGGAGAAAAAGGATAATCACAGCATTGTAGTCTTTCAGCTTTCTGGAGATACAGATACTGTGTGGTGTTGACTGAGCTGTCCCAGTGCCTGGCTGGTCTTGCTGACCCTGGACTCAATTTCTTTGTCCAAAGACCATTGCCTGAGGTGATAATTTCCAAAATATTTGAAACTGTTTCAGCTGGACACCCTGAACAGTGATTTTTGGTTCGACAGGTTTGGCATTTGGCACCTACCGCTTGCATCTAAAGGCACTAGAAATTTGATTCAGTCATTTTTTCCCTTCATCCCCTGCTTCATAGTATGTTTGTAAATTATGGTGATTTAAGATTCTGTTGCCAAGAGTCACAGATGTATATAAATCTTTTCTCTGTGTAAGAAAAATAGCACTTAGAAAATCACTATGGATGGGTTAGAACATGGCATTATGCCATTCCGATTTGTTTTAGGCTGATTGTGATTGAGAAACATGCTTTATAGCTTAAGGTTGTATGTGAGCCCAGACAATTATACTTCTTCGATAAACCATGGATAAACAGTATGTGATGTGTGAGTCAGACCTATCTTTGAGAGGAAGTTAGTCCGTCTCCCAACACTGCTGTTTCAATCAGACACAGTTCTTTGTAACATGTAATTCTGCCCCATGAATTTATTTCAAAAAAGCTTTTTTTGTGTGTGACTGAATTAAAAAGGGACACTTCTATTTTGGAGGAGGACAGCTAATAGATCTAAATGGAGACATAACGTGAGAGGATTGTGAAGTAAGGGATATATTCAGATGTAAAGAGTAAGAACACTGGAGAGAAGAAGAGCATGCTGCATTTGAAAGGATTAGTACACTCATCTTGGAAACTTACACAACATTTGTGTATGTGGATGTAGCATTTGCATTGACCCTCAAGTTATCCCAGGAATCCTTCTGCAAGGTGCCTTTTGACAGGTTGTAACCATTTATTAACATGTACACGTGTATACCAGGGGTGGGCTTCAAAATTTTTAGCAAAGTGTTCTCTGCCCGGTTGCTGGGTGGGTGTGGCCATGGTGGTCATGGCCTAATTGCAGGGGTGGGATTCTACAAATTCGCACCTATTCGCTAGAACCGGTAGTTAACATTCTAAGCAGTTCAGAGATTGGTTGTTAGAAGAAATTACTGGCCTAA
>AZIM01000439.1:331313-347505 GCA_000516915.1 Ophiophagus hannah | reverse complement strand
TTTGGCTATGTAGTTACAGTGGGCTCTACATAATGGTTATTATACATAATGGTTGATTACGTATAGCCTGCTTTTTAGAGTACCAGTGTTCTAAGATAATTTTAAATGAATTAAATGCTTTTTTAATTAAAGAAAAGCAATGAATATTATTTCAAAACCACCAAGTCACAACAAACATATGGTAGGATCCTTCGTACAGAGCAGGTGATGATAATGACCCTGAGCTTCAGGAGTGGCCTTGGCCTGACTTCTTTTGCATCTGGCTGCTCCATATGTGTAAGAACACCAGAATCATCCCTGTTAAAGAAACAGCTAAAAAAGAAAAAGAAAAAAAATTACGTAGAAATTAAAAGCAAAGTGTGGTATGAAACAACAAAAGAATGTTTGTTCTATAATCTCTAGATTAGAGTGTTAGATTTAGATAACATTCCCTATCATTTTTGTTCTCTCCTTGTGAGATTTCTAAGGTTTTTCTTTCTCTCTACAGAATGGAAACAACACTCGGCAGAATTCTCTTCAGATATTCCTGTTTTTCTGCCAATACCTCAAAGAGCACATGCCTGGAAGAACTGTGGAGAATTCAAAATAGTGATAGGGCAGAAAATGAAGACAGGCAGGCAGATAGAAATGTTATTCCAAAATTTCTGCCCACAAATAGGTAAGAGAATTTTGAGAGATGGCGCACATGCAACTTTACAATGCTGACTATTGAGCTGAAAAACTCTCCTTTGCATTTTACTTTTCACAATCCCCATTGTCATAATGCCATTAGATGTGGGATAATGGTTCTAGCTAGCCCATTTTATTTCTTTCTATGCTAGTGTTTTAGCCAAAGGGTTGTTTTTTTAAGAAAAGAAATCAATGTCATGAATGTTTTAAAAATGGAACATTGTAAATGAATATATAAATGTATAAAGGCAAGCTCTACATTGAAAAACTCTTCATGTATGAGGGGGATTCTTAAACATTATGATAACACAAGGCTTACAACAATACATCAATTTGTATGAAGTCATTGTCCCTCAAATAAAACATTTGAGTTCATTTGAGTTAAGATTTGATGAGAAATAAATATACTGCTTTTTAAAGAGGATATAACTTTTATCGTACTTTCTAGGGTTACCTTTACTTTCATCAGCACAACTGATAGATTGAACATCTTCCGTTTTTTTTCCTTATCATCTAATGAAAACATTTCATCTGAAAGACTATCCATACTGAACAGTGGATAAAAATACTGTACCTCAAGTATACATACATTCTTACTGCCCCATTCAATAGAACTACAAATTTACTATAGCAAATCTCCATGGAAGTCACCAACTGGCAGGAAAACCAAGATAATCATAGTGGTTCTCCAATGAGATGGATGAGTTCAGCAGATGGCCAAGACTACAGTATGATTCAGTGTTCCCCAGGCAAAGTGAGTGTGAGTTTTTTGACTAGAAAATCTAATCAGCTACTTGTAAATAATTGTAACCTCTAAGTTACTGGGGAGCCTCTGGGTTCATGACCCTCAGTTAGAGAATCTCTGACTTCTGACATTGCCATGTATACCGATGCTGCCATTTTGTCCCTCAATTCATTTTGCTTATAGACCATGATTATGATTTTATTAAGACGATATGGTACATTCTTAAGAGCAGCTTTTCATTCTTTTCCTAATCAAATATATCAAATATATGCAACAGACTTTCAGAGGCAGACTTTTGGTTCTTACTAAAGATATTTTGCTAGGCATGTAAACTGTGATAGGATAAGGAATTAAATATTTTAATTGCAAAAGAAGGACCTCCCCAATCGACTAAAATGTTTCTAATATACAGTTGTACATTTCAGCTTTAATTTAAAAACAAATGCAAACTGGATTTTGTAAAAGACTCAAAAGGCAATATAAAATTAGCTAAAGCTGCAGCTGGTGCCTTAAAAATATTTGGCAGAACTCCCTGGAAAGCCACATTTGAACATATTTTAATATATATTACAATGCAGACAAGAATAATTATCTACTCTTGAAGTTCTCCAAGAGAGAGGAGCATATTGCTAATGCCTTTTGAAAGAAAACATCATGAACTGCCAGATAAGAATATTATGACATTTTCCGATTTCTGTTCCATGCCCTATTTTATGGCTTCATGTGAAGGACCAAAACACTGTTACATTCATAGGATAACTCATAATCCAATGCATTTTCACTTGAATGTATGTCCAACCGAGTTTAAAAAGATGGCCTCCCTTATAAATGGGTATATCAGCCTTCCCCACCTGGCAGCTTAATTATGAAACAGCCTTTCTCAAGCAACTAACATTTGCAATTATTTCAAATAAGCTGATTGGACTTGTGCAGACAAAGTGGGAGCGCTTCCTCCTTGCCTAGGCAAGCCTGGCTCAATCCAAGGGTCAAGACATCTGTAGGATGCCAGGTAGGGGAAGGCTGGGACATGTGGCTTATGAGACAGATTTGCTAGATGGGAAAATCTGAGTCATTCTGGCAAAAAGAGTACCCATTTATTTAATATCAATCAGATGATGTTAAGCTCCTCTTGGCTTATATTCCCAAAAGAAACAGAGGCAAGACCCGCTCTCATGTCATCAGTGTCAGTTTGCAGAAAATCTTGTAGCACATAATTCTGTAAACACTATGTTGCCAATAGTTGGCTTTCCAGATTCCTCACCTTTCACTCTGTTTGGACAGATTTAAAGAAGATGAGCTTGAACAAACAGCCATACAATGGAACATGAAAATATAAAGGGGAGGGCATAAAATATTCAGTATTTATTCACATTCCACCATGACTCCAATGCCAGAAGAAGAACCATCTGCATTGAGACCTGAGCCCAAAATTGAACCCAAACCTCCATCGTACGTCATAGGTAGTAATAGCAACTTTAGATGCAGAATACTAACAATTCAATGCATTCTTAGGAAGCTGGATAAAGTGCTGGTGTTCTGGGGGAAAGGAACTGTTTTTGTTCTTTCATCGTCAATTTTAGCATTTCTTTTTGTTGTAGAATATCAGCTCTTAAATGTTTGCTCGTTAAATGGCTAGCAATCTATTTACATTTTACATGCCCAAATTACACAGTCTCAATGATTTATTTGATAATAACCAATGACAGTACAGCACTCAATTTTTCTTTTATTTTCAGAAGACAGTATTCAAAATGTGACCTTCAAGTTAAGGAGGCCATCAATATATAGATTAGACAATTTAGACAATTCTGATCATACTGACCTATGGATAGTGAAACTCATGTTTCATGAGTAGCTGAGTTCCCATTCAGATCATCTGACTTAGTTCATGGCTGTGCTGAGAGCATTAATTGGTCTATAAGAGAGGGAAAAAAAGACCTTTGGACTTTTCTGCCCTGATCTCACAGCAGAAAACTCCAAAGGTGGAAGTAGGAGGGAATGGAAGCAGAAGGAGAAGGAGGGGAAGGAGTGGAAGTAGAGAGAGATGAGTAGAAGTAAAATAGAAGTAGGGAGAGAAGGAGGAAAAGGGAAAGAGAGAGAGAAAATTCTGAAGGGGAAATTGAGAATAACACAAAGGTGGAGTGAAGAAAGAGCTTTGAAGTGAAGAGTGAAGTGGAGAGGATAAAATCAGAATAGAGTCGGAAATGACCTTTGAGCTCTTCTCATCCAGCACCCTGCTCAAATAAGCACTATACCATTTCAGACAAGTGACTGTCCAGTCTCTTCTTAAAAACCTCCATCGATGAAGCATCCACAACTTCTGAAGGCAAGCTGTTCCACTGGTTAATTGTCCTCACAATTAGGAAGTTTCTCCTTAGTTCCAGGTTGCTTCTCTCCTTGATTAGTTTCATCCCTTGTCATGTGTCCTGTTCTCTGGTACTTTGGAAAATAAATTGACACCCTCCTCATTGTGGCAGCCTCTCAAATACGGGAATACTGCTATAATGCCCCCTCCCCAGTCATTCTTTTCTCTAGACTAGCCAAACCCAAATTCTGCAACTGTTCTTCATATGTTTAATCATTGCTCTTTGCACTTTTTCCAAAGTCTCAACATCTTTTTTGTAATGTGGTGACGAAAACTGGATACAGTATTCCAGGTGTGGTCTTACTAAGACTTTATAAAGTATTTTATTTTTATTTTATTTATTTTAGTACAAATACTTCACATGATTTTGATTCCATGTCTCTGTTTATACAACCAAGGATTGTATTAGCTTGTTTGACTGCTGCTACGTACTACTGACTCATGTTTAAGTGATTGTCCACTAGGACTCCAAAGCTCCTCTCACAGTTACTGTTTTTGAGCCAGNNTTTGCCTAATCTGTACTTGTACCTTTGGTTTTTCCTGACCAGGTGTAAAACCTTGCTCTTCTTCACCTTAAATTTCTTTTTGTTGAATAGGGCCCATTGTTCAAATCTGTTGCAACTTCTGAAGACTGCCCATCAACCGGGAAGATCGGGGAAGTAAGTCTGTGTATGAAGTATGCAAGAAAAGATGAAGGAAAAAGCCTGATCTAGGAAGGAATATGGGAGATCAAACAGTTTAGAAAACAATTGGAAGAACACGGTTTTTAGCAGAGCCCAGAGAGACTTTCACAACAGTAGCAATCAGCAAGATTTATTATTCATTTATTTTAAGCATTTTTAAGTATCTGCCAACAAACTTCCAGAAAGTCTGACATGTAGACAATATGAACACTAATATGCCATTAAAAAGAGTAAACTATTTTAAAATACAGCAGTGCTGATAGTTCCACATGCTTGCAGGTTTGTTCCAATTATTTTTGTCAGAAAAGAAATAAAACTCCCTTTTTATGACCTTGTAATCCCTTAATTTGGGATAGAGTCAGGACGACTGGGTGGAACTGAGCATTTACTGGCCAGATGCCCTTCTTGACACCATGTGGAGTTCACAGCAGTTTTTTTCTTTGCGCCCTAGGAGAGAAACACCTGCCCCTACCTAGGATTGAACTCTCAACATTCCGAGTGGGAGGCACGCATTTTCACTATTAGGCTACCATTCTGCTCTTGTCACAGAAGAAATGGCAGGTGGAAATGGAAGCTCACTTTCTTTCTTTCTCTGAGACAAGACAGATTCAGAGATGGGATTCTACCGGTTCTGCCCGGTTCTCCTGAACTGGTAGCTCCAAAAATCAGCTGAGAGGGAACCAGTTCACTCTGACCATCTTCTGTTCTTCTGTTTGGCCCACCTGCCCACCCAGGCTCCAGGCTGTCCTTTATTTCCTGCTTGTTCAACCTCAGCTGCTTTGCGTGGCACAGCTGATTGCTGCGCATGCCCTGTGTTACACAAAGGGCTTGCAGAAGAAGATGATTTTCAAACACTTCGCACATGTGTGGAGCGTGCGTTTGATGTACACGCATATGAAGCACATATGCGCATGCAAAGCATGCATGAACACACAAATAAACTCATTGAACCGGTTATTACACCAGTTGAATCCCACCCCTGGACAGATTGGCTTTAACACACATTACTAACATTTAATTGACTATTTATTCGTAACCCATTCTAAATTAAGAAGGTTACTGGAGTAGCTTATCTATGATTTTTTTTAAAATCATGTTTGTTGTTCCCTAACTTGTCTTCTAAATGATATGGCACAAGAAGAAAACAAAAAAGAGATGGAATAGGGAATTTTAAATAAATTTATATGCTGTCAGTTCCTAGTTACAAGCAGTTGGAAGGGAAAAGTTTTAGGATAAAGAGGAGCCAAATGGAATATTTTTAATAGCTATTTTATAGTCCAGTTACTGATCAGAGTTTTTATTATTATTTTTTGTGTGTGTGTCTCAGAATGCTGTGATTCTTGGTGTCTATGTTTGCAATCCAGCAAGGAGAAGCAAAGTTCCTTGACTCAGAAAATAAAAACATTTTAATCCACCAAGGACATCAGTCCAAGAGAAAAAACTGAAGAGATAGTCATGCAGATGGTGATTTGGCAAAGGCACCAAAATGTCATCTATAGACATGGAGGGCCATTTCTACAACTCTTTTTACATTATTCATTGCTGCCATTCCATTGGTTGATTAACCAAATCATACTTTTGGATATCTTTGATTTCTGCATTTTTATCCAGGACTTATTTTGAGTGCTGGGGAAGCTGGAATTGCATTGATAGAAACATTTCACTGCTAGTCATATATTAATGGTGTGTTTCCATGAAAGTATCTCCTTTCAAGATAGAATTACATGGGGGGGAGGGGAAAATGGGGCTAAGGGGGAGGAAGGCAAAAATCAAGGGACAAACCATATTTCAGAACATTCTGAGGCAAACAATTCTAGCTAACATTGAGACACAGATACGTATGAAAGCACAGAGTGTCATTATTGTTTTATTTTATTTTATAAAATATATCTATATTTATAGTATATTAATAATTTAAAATGTTTTTTTCATCTTGTATAATGGACATTTATATCTTTGGGTCTATACCTATTAACCTGCTCAATCTGTTCCTTCCTAAGTAGGTTGGGACTGAAGTATCCAGAATACTTGACCAATATGGTCATAGAGGAAGGTTAATTCTTTTTACTGCATTTTGGTGTGGTACTATACTAGAACCAGAATACATCATCACTTGAAAGGATCACTGTGGCTGGAAGAGTTATTATACCTTATAATTTTGCAGACAGATGGCAATTATTATTTCAAAATATTATGAATTGCCTTATTATGGAATAGGGAAAAGCTTCAAATGCTACTACTACTACTACGGACAACTCATTGCATGTTTTGCTGGCCTATCTGAGATCTTTTTTCTTTTCATTAATGGGCAGTCTCTTTACTCCCATACTATGGAGCAGAGTTATGATAAAATTTTTTGGCATAAACTGGAAAGTTGAATAGATATTTTAGAAAATACGACTAGCGTGAGGTGCAAGATTCATTTTGGTCTTCTTACTTTCTACTTACAGCAGTTTGACGGGAACAGAAGATTTCAGGCCTGAAATTATGTAGTGCATCAGAATGCATAAAACTGAGTAGGAATAAGAAAGAAAGAAATCTTTGTATTCATTATAAAAAAAAAAGCAGGCTCAAGAAAACATGAATTTGGGCACCCATTTTGATCACTCTTACTGTTCCATGTGGTATGTGCTGGAGGAGGTAACTGGAAGCTTGAATTAGGACCAACACCAGATGTTTCAATGCAGCACCTAACTCAGCTGCTTGAGAAAATCTGCACTAAGGGATGAACAGGTTTTTCAAATTTCTCCTTAGATTAATCTGGCAACAATCATGAGTTTTTCCGGGGTGGGTGGGGTTTTGGGGGTGGGAAAGATGATGAAAAACAACAAAGGGACTATTTGGTTTATTTTTCAAGGCCAAATGGATAATTTGGGAATGTGTCCCTGGTTACCTGCTGCTTCATTCACACAGTTTCCTCTATTATTCTTCATTTACCTGACAAAAAGTTGCAATGGGACAATGACGGTACTTGAGCCCTATTTCCTTCTCACAGTCCTTTTCCATTTCACTGGCTTGGTGAAAATATACAGAGGTTTTCACAACAGTTACTTCTCCTATGGTTCGCTGGGATTTGTACATGTGCTTACTTGTTGTTCAGCACTTCAGGGATATGACAGCTGGTGTTGCCTTTACCATCATTTTTCAGGCCAAGGCCGGGAAAAGAAGAACTATGTCTCTGGGCTGAGGAGTTGGCAATGAGACCTCTGGTTGCGTGGGGAATTTACAGATCCTTGCCATCTTTTTTCAGATGGGAGATATACAAAAGCAACTGTTGAAAAATAAGACCGAATATCCATCAGAATAAAAGGGATGAAACTTGTCTAGCTCAATAAGCTTTACTTCTAGCTAGGAACACAGATGCATCTTTGGCCTCAACCTGCATCAAAACAATAGTGTGAATTTGCCTCTAGAGCAGGGGTGTCAAACTGGTGGCCCATTGCCCAGATGCATCATGCGCAGGCCATGCCCACCCCAGCTCCGCGAAGGGAAAAAACATTGCGATACATCACGTGACAACAAGATGAAGCCGCAAGTTTGACCCCTGCGCTCTAGAGAAAAGGGCAAACTCTTCCCCCTTTTCTTCAACTTGGGATAAATTTAATCTCCATCACTTTAATCCTACAGAAGATGGGAGTTATGGAATATTACCCACATTACCTTGGGAGAATTTGATCCTCCTTGTGGTGAAATCAATCCAATTGTCCCATCTATTAACACGGTGCATCCTTTGCTTTCTGAGCTTTAAGGAAACTGGAAAGCTGCATTTTAGAAGTGCCTCCTCCCCTCTTTTTCTGCCAGAGGCTCACACCCACACCCACAATTTTAGTTCTAGGGCATTCTGAGGGAGAATACAAGTCGAGTCACACTGTCTTGCCCCAACCCTTTAATGAGAAATCAGAGATTCTCTGTCATTTTGGATCCTCTGAACTGCAGAGCTGTGGTGGTGCCAGTCGGTCGGCTACTATAAAATTCTTTTTTTTCCCCTCTCTTCTTTTTAATATGACAAATCAGGCTGGAAAAGCAGGGCATTCTGAAATGTAAACTAGATGAAAATAAGCTACAATGAATATGAAAAAAAAATGGCGTGTCATTTTACAGTCAATGGAAAATTAGGACCAGATGAAACTTTGGAGGCCTTGGGCCTTTTTTTTTTTTTTTGCTAGAGTTGGTCAGTCCCTTTGTAGAAGTGGAATTGTGCTGCGTTTCCTTGATGAATGGTAAGCAACAGGATGTTTGTACATCCTGGTGAAGAAAAAAATAAGCAGTCAGATGTTTTGGGGGTCTTTTTATTTGCAGAAATGTTTCATCCCAGAAAATAGCTCCGTGGAGGGATTTGCTTGCTAGCCCACAATGGCAAAAGATGTGTGTGTGTGTGTGTGTGTGTGTGTATGGGGAGGGGGGAGGCAGTGAAGGAGGGATCACACTAGCAGGTCAGCCCAGTCAGGTCTCTTTCAGTCAGGAAGGTTGTTTTTTAGGCCTTTTCTTTCTGCAACATGTCAACAAAAATTTAGAATGGGATTAGCTTGAGCTGTGGCCCTAGGCCCACGTACAACTCTGGGCTTAGATTCAGGCCTGCTATACAAGAGATTGAGTGAAGACATTGGTAAGAATTATTTCTCCTTTTATCCAGCTGGGGAGGGCAGCCCGAAAGGGATTATAGTATCTCAGAGGAAATATGACAGAAACAAGGTTCCCTGTTCCTGGAATTTTAGACTAATGGGTTAGATCTGGAATCACTCAGTTTAGGGCATATCTAAGCTATTCCTCTCTTGGGTCATAGTGGCTTGACTGGAAGCTGGCTATGAAAATCCTGTCGGCAAGAGTTTACAAAGTGTTCACATTGGACTATAGGCAACATATCCTCTCATTAGACTGTGCCACTGCTGCTTTGTCTTTCCATCTCCCTATTCCTTGGAAGGGATGGCTAATTCTTTTATTGCCTATGGCTTCAAAGTGGGAGATTGTGAGTTCTAGTCCTGTTTTAGGAAATGGGTGCCTGCTGGGTGATCTTGGACTAATTACTCTCAGTCATAAAAAGCAGGCAATGTCAAAGCGCTAGCGCGCTCTCTCCCTCCCCCTCCCGCTCCCTCCCTTCCCCTTTGCACACACATGTAAAGTTAAATTAAAATTATATACTATTAGATAACATTAAAGCATCAAAACACAAAGACAAATGTTTTTCAGAATGTACTTTAATGTTTCTATGCCTGTCTTTACTAATGCTGCTGAAATAGTGCAATAGTTAAAATCCTCGATTAGCATAGACAAGATTAGCATAGACAAAATTGCTGAAAAAGATCATGATTTTTATTTTCCTGGATATGTAGTTTTCTTCTAATCCATTTTTGTTAAATCAATAACATGCATCCTCTGAATCTGTATTTCCCTAAATTAATTCTGTCCAGGGGCTTATTTGGCATTGTAGCTGGTAATGACTATTTTTTATTTTAAAGTAATTTACATTCGCCTGACCCATATATTTCCCTAGACATGGTTGGAAGGCTCTGTGCAGCACAATCAATTGAGAAGCTTTGCTTGTTGGTACCATTATTCACATAAATACTTTTCTGTGGGGTCTTATCACAGAATTTTAATACCAAAACAGAGTATGTAAAAACATAGTGGTTGTTGATGATCTGCGGCTTAGGAAATCTTAGAAGAGGATATCACCAAACAGTTACCAAAGGTACAGTAGCTCTGGTCTTACTGGCATTTGTGTGTGTGCATAGCTGCGTGTATGTGTTCATAGACATGGGCCTTTGGGTTACTGTTGAGTACCTAAACAAGTCCCTGTAGACCCTAACCCTAACCCTGCAGTTTTCTTGGCAAGATTTTCAGAAGTGGTTTGCCACTGCTTCCTTCCTAGGACTGAGAGAGAGTTACTAGGCCAAGATCACCTGGCTAGCTTTATGCCTAAGTGGAATTATAATTCATGGTCTCCTTGTTTCTAACCCAGTGCCTTAACCACACTACCAAACTGGCTTTTTTTTACTGGCACGGAACTCCTTTTTTATATTAGTGTTGGGCCTTTGAGAATCAGGGAAATTCTTTTTGTTTTCCTCCCATTCTTCCAGTCCACCTACACCTACTGCAGGTAAACATGGGAGAGTCACTAGAGGCCTCCATGTCATGTTTCTGTCAACAATGACCTCAGGTATGTTCTTAAGTCATGTTTACCACTTGGCACTTGGGACAATGAACCTAGTTTCTTTCAGAACAGGATCTTTGCAGTCTGCTAACTGTCAGAGAATACACGATACTGGCTAGTAACCTGAATGCTTTCCCTTGCTTCAATCTCTTAGTTTTTTTTTTATAATCAAAATAAGCCACCAAAGAAAATGTGGGCTAGCATCCAAGGCCAAACAGATGTACTGTCTGGTTTCAAAAAACACTTGATGAGGGAATCCAAACTTTTGTCTCTGACTCAGCTCCCTCTGTAGGATTTAAACAGGGATTCCATCTTGGCCCAGCTGTGGCTAAGAGAAGCCACCAGAAGAACAGTCAAAAGTTTTGACAAAGGAATGTTTGTCTCAACCCCAGCAGAATGTTTCAGTTATATACATAAATTCCTCCAGCATCTTGTTTTATGTTTGGTTGTCAGAAGAGACCAATATAATCAGCAGCTTTGGGTTTTCTGTTCAACTGGAAGACCCACTGAGGAAATAGTGTCTAGAAAGAGGATGTTCAGGCTTTAATTGTTCTTCATCTACTGGACCAGGTAAAGAGATCAAGGCACGCTCAACTTCATAAATTCCCTGGTTGCCAAGGAATGCTAAGCTGAAAAATGAGAAGTTATTTTTTGGCCCTTTGGGGAAACATTACTGTGTTTATGAATAATGGGTTGGGCTGCAAGCAGCAGGGCTATGCCAAATTTCTGTGCTAGATAGCACCAGTGTTAAGCTTCAAATTTGCCCCCTCCACCAATACAACTACATGCTGGCTGCACGTGAGATGGCATTTTTGGAAATGTTCTTGGAAAGCAGAAGAAATTCTAAACACACTTGGTAGGTATAAATTTTGGGACTAGCAACTGCATTTAGTCTCTCTGGAGGTCACCAGGAAATGGCTGTAATGGGACTGCCCGTTCACTAAATATGCAAATAAATAATCAAATGAGCAGAACACTTTCCAACTTTCTCTAAGGGCACAACGGGTAGAGTCATCCTTGTGGGCACTAGGTTGTCTGCCCCTGCCTTACAGAAATATGTACAGAGGGTGACAACAACATTTTATAATCTGAATTGCTTTAACGTGCAGACTTACAGTGCCTTTAGATGATTCTATATCTGTTTGCAGAGTAATTCCAGGGGCATAATTGTAACACAACCCTAACTTGCTAGTCCCTTATAAACTACAAAAACATAGTTGGGAGAATGTCAGCAGTTTCTAATATTGGTTCTGGCATAGCTTTCTAAGGCATAAGAATGGGACTAGAAGCTTTCTTTCTTCCATTTTAAAGGTGCAGGTAGTTCTAGACCAGGGGTGTCAAACTCACGGTGTCACATTATCATCATGTGACGTATTATGACTTCCCCCCTTTGCTAAAATGGGTGGGCGTGGCCAGTGCATGACACATCCAGGCCACGAGTTTGACACTCCTATTTTAGACTTACAACTGGCTGGTTAGTGACTGTTCAAATTCATGCCAACCCCTCCTCCCTTCCAAAAAAGCCACTTAAGATCTGATACCCACCTCAGAAGGATGGACGGATGAGTCAACTTTGAGCCTGGTGGGATTTGATCTGCCAAATTGCAGTAGGAGTAGCTTGCAGTACTGCACTCTTAACCACTGCGCCACCGAGGCTCAGTGATACTATGGCATTTTATGATTGCTACTGAAAAAGCCTCTCCATTCATCTTTTGTACACAATTAGGAAAAGGCACAGGCAGTCCATGACAGGCAGTAAAATACCTGCATTGACATTGAGCAAAAGAAAAAAAAATGACCCAGACACAATGGATCTCAGCGACATGTTGGGATTTTGCTAGAATTTTCAAGTTGTAGCCTTTTGCTCAAATTTTCCTGGAGGGAGTGTAAAGGAAGCACCCAGGGAGAAGACTCCAGTCTTTTTTTACTCTCTCTCTCTCCCCCTCCCTCCCTCCTTCCCTCCCTCTCTCTCCTCTCTCTCTAGAGAAGAGAACCTACAGTTTAACAAATACAATAGTACCTTGGTACTCAACTGCTTTGAAACTCATCAAATGTAGTACTCAATGCATTTTGACACAGACATTTTGTCCCGGTACTCATCGTTTGTTTGGTACTCAATGCACAAGCTAAAACCTGTCGGTGTCAACTGCCTTGCGACCTTGTGACATTATTCCTTAAGGGAAAAAATTCCTTAAGGGTACTCATTGTTTTTGGTATTCTTTGCACCTCCTAGAACCAATTAACAATGAGTATCGAGGTAAGCACAAACCAGTGGGCCCCTATTTTGGCTATAGAAGGGTAATGCTTGATACAGTTCCAACCACTGTTATTCCTGCCATGTATCCACTGTGGATCACCTGGCTGTCAGAGACTCAAGTTCGTTTCCAGAAAGACCAATGGCCTTCTTCATTCAAACTGATTCCCTAAATCACTCTTTCGCCACTATAAGAAGTGTCTAAGATTTACCCTATCTTACCCATAACTGTCCCCACTCCTCAGATTCTGCTAGATTCTGCTTCTGTGTATCGTCATCTGATTAGCAGGAGCTTCAGCTAAATGTAAGACATTTTATCCCTTTGCAGCAGAATATCAGGAAATCTCTATTTTGTGCATGGAAATTGATACTAAATGCCTTTTATGGGGTGGGGAATGAAATTAGATGGACATTATTTTGTACTAGTACTTTCTGTACTAGGTCTGGTGTGCTCATCAAATACTTTTATAATAAATTTTCATTTCTTATGTACAAGTTTTATGTGTAGCTTTTTTTATTTTTAAAAAGAACTTGTGGTTCTTCGAAAAGAAAAAGAGTTTATCAAAGCTCAGTTGCTCAAAACTTCCAAGAGACTGTGCTCCATTAAATGATTAGAAAATCTGTGATGATCACACACATAGATCTAAGGGATCAGAGGCACACAGCTGCAGTTTCACAATGTTGACTAGATTTGCCCTCTGCCTGCAAGAAAGCAACTTTTTTGGCTTGAGTTGTTTACTTCTCAATGTCCTCCTCCTCCTCCTCTTCCTCCTCCTCCTCCTCCCCCCCCTTCTCCCATCCATGTTGAGTTTTCTAAGAGAATTATTTCAACATTGAAATAAACTTTCTTTCTTCCCAAATATGCAGCATAAATAACTACGAGCAGATCATTAATGCAGAGGGAATATTTATGTGTGGTTCTGTCATAACTTAGTCTGAAAACCAGAGAGTTGCAGTGAAAATTCAGTGTAATTGTGTCATTTGATACAGAGAAAAGGAGGAGAAAAAAAGCTGATTAAAAAAACCTTGGCTGGTTATATGGTACTTTTGGAAGCTTGTAAACTTCCAAAAATGTATGATGGTTAATCATATATTCCTTGCTTGGTCTCCTGTCTTTGCTTATGGGTCATAGGAATGTGTGCTGCGCTGGGCAAAAGGAGAAACTCATGGTTTTCATTATAAGTTGTAAACATCCATGGCAGAAGGTCTCAAGAGTATGATCATCTTCTCTCTCTCACTACTTACTTATTTTATAGAAATATTAAATTATACTGAGAAAAAAAATTATATGGCTAAGCATATAGGAATGTTTAGGCAGGAAGCTATATCTGAGATCTTACCTATTAGAATCAATAGAATTTTAGTTAATCATCACTAAAGTATCAAGAATGTCAAGAACTTAGGCTAATATTTTTTCATCTCCAATTTAAAAAGTTAGATGTGGTGATCTGATATCGGAGTGAGTAATGTTGGGCTAAGTGGAGCAGTTTTATATGCTGCTACAAATCCAATGGCTTTATTAGCTTTTAACTATCAGGGCTACTAGATCTAGTTTGCAAAAATGGAGAAGACCAGTGGATGGCATCTAGGGGTTGTCCATGGTTTTGTTGCCCAGATCTAGAAATCCTAAATGTATATCTTTTATTCATATTACCAGTTTCATTGATATTATAATTATGTAACAAATATTTCATGTGTCTCAGGTTAGACTGAAGGAGAATAGTTCTTTATGATCTCCAGATGCATTAGATTTGAGATGCAACATGTACTCTACCTTTCACATAATCAGTACAACCAGCAAGCAGACGCAGTAGATGATGGAGTAATGATAATACTTTATTAAACTTAGGTGCCATCCAACTCCCAATGACTCAGGGCAGAACTCAACAATCATACAAAGACATTACAATAAAAGATAAAAAATAAAGCTAAAAAGGTCAAGATAGGACATGTCTACATAATAACAGCAATAATAATGTTTTGCCTTCTTATCATATACAACAGACACCACTTCCCATTCTTGATTTGCAGAAGAGCAGTAACCCCAAATATGTCACACATTTTAAACAAGAACAGAAACATGTTGAAAATAAAGAACATGTTAAAAATGGATAGAGAAGAAAACTTCATGGAGAAAAAGAATAACATAAACTCCCTCATAATAATGTATAATAATGTTCTAAATTAATGATTTGAAAACCTTTGCACATGTCCAACATCTTAAGAAATTACTCTGCATGGTACCTTCCAAACGTGTTAAGTCTCCAGATTTCTGGATGTGGCCTGGACTCTTGCCTTCATCAGCCAACATGGCCACCAGCCCAGCTGGTTGGAGTGGATACAAGTAGCACGACACATCTGGAACACATTAGGTTAGGGAGGGCTTGCTTAAATCTGGTGCTCTTTATTTTGGATTAGAGTAGAAACTGGGAGCAACAAAAGCATATTTTCACAGACCAAGGTCAAATTCCCCAAATGGTAACTCACAGCTAGAAAGAAACACAGAAGAATAGTCATTAAGATGGTCTACAAGTCAAAAGTCAAACCAGTCTGAAGAAGCATGAAGGATGCTAAGATCAGAAAGCAGTCGATACAACTAAGGAGAATTTTGGGACAGATAGAATTCAAGGTAAAAATGGTGATTCATTACTGAATCATGAGTGACAGGTATTACTTCTGAGCAATTATCTAAGATAGAGAATTTACACTGAAAGCAATAGTTATTCCTTAGTTGACTGGTACTCATTGAGTCTGACCAGGTCTTTCAGGTGTAGTTAGCAAGATTCTTAAGCAGGTCCCCAAGGGTGAGCTGCTTTCCATTGCAAATGAACATTTCAATTTTTTCCACCTAATGATCAATGGTGGGGCTTTTGCCTGGCAATTACAGTCCTAAGTCACAATGGTGGTAAAGTGACATCACATGACTGGATCCTATTTTATGATCTTTTTCACTCTGGTTGTTAAGCAAACACAGTGGTTGTAAAGCAAACCCATTGTTGCTATGGGCCAGTTTTTGTTAAAACTGTTAAAAAACAGAAAAAAATGCTGAAAAAAATTGTCATAAATTGTGAATTGTGGTGCTGCAAGTGTCTGTAAATGTGGACCACTTGATGAGTGCCCAAATGCAATCATGTGACTGGTGGGAAGTGACACTGGAACATTGAAACTGGGTCATAAATAGCTTTTGAGCTGTGGTAGTGCAGTGTTTTGAATGCAGCATTCAGCCTAATTCTGCTTACTACCGATTGCCAGCAGTTTGGCAGTTTGATTCTCACTCATGGGCTGAAGGTTGACTCAGCCTTCCGTCCTTCTGAGGTCGGTAAAA
>AZIM01000439.1:50033-67079 GCA_000516915.1 Ophiophagus hannah | reverse complement strand
ATTTGCCGGTTCTCCAAACTACTCAAAACTTCCGCTACCGGTTCTCCAGAATTGGTCAGAACCTGCTGAATACCACCTCTGGTGTATGTGATGCCCACCCTTCAAATTCTGTCCTTCCTCAGAAACAAGGCTGGAGAGTGGTATGGCCTTACAGTTTTAAGATGGGAGAAGTTAAACAACATGATTAGTGGATTTCCCTGGTTTCATAAGACTGGTAGAAATGTTACGAATACATGGTCCCAAGGAACTAAAGTAGCAGATCCAGAGATAATATGGTGCTTAGCATATCTCACAGCATAAGCCTCTACATAGAGTAAGCCCAATTCTTTTGAATGGGTCAGCTCAGCTTTCTTAATAAATTGCTGAAGACATCGCTAGGAAAAAAGATCTTGTCACTGCTGTTAAATTGGGGAACAAGAGCTCTGTCTCATAGCTGCTAGTTTTAAAGTCAACATAAACTGTGGCCGAAATATTCTAACCATCAGTTCCTCAAAGCTAGCTGCACTTAAACCAAAATATAGTTTTATTTGGCTAACCCCAATGTAGGATGTGGTCACCAGCCTCTGGAGCCACACAATCAGAATTCAATGAGACACCACCAGAGTTAAGTTGTTGTTTTAAGCACGAAAGCCATAACTGTATTATTCTCATAATTTCAATATGTTCAGCAAATAAAAATCACCATAGCAACTGATTCATTACTTTCCAGCTTTTCTTTCTAGGCTAAATTCACATAATTCTGGGTAGTTCTGAATATAAATTGAGGGTGGCTGGTTTTATTTTAATCAACATAGATTTTCACTGGGTTGCTCCTATGAACTGCTTCTTGCCTTCAAATACAGCAATTTAAAACAGTGCAAGGATTTCACACACCCTATCTTTTGATCAAGTGGTCATTTTAAATTAGCTTTCTTTAGGGCCATTAGTTGTCCAGTTTTTTCTGCCTATAGCTAGACAGAGCCTCTCTCCTAAATGTTCTGCCCTGCTAGAGGTTGAAATGTCACAAAATATCCAGAATTCTGCTGTGCCATAACTCAAAGACCCAGTAGGAATGAGGAGACGCTGGATCAGAGAAAGCTGTCACCACCAAGATTTGGTGTCATGCTGTATATGGAGCGGGAGAAGATGGCTGCCAAAAATTGTTTATCTACTGGACTCAGCCTACAATTGTTGAGTCAAGAAGTCCTCTTTCTCCAACTATCCCTCATGTGTTTAAGGAGAAGAAGTGAATAGAAGTCTGGACTTCAAAATCTGAATGTCAAAGGCTGAAGCTTCGGAGTCTAAATTTCAAGACTCCAGGAAGAGGAGGAGTCCCCCCATCATCCAATCACCACTGTTGCCCAAAGTCTTATCTTAAAGCTGGTTTCCCCTGCCCTCCCTGCCCCCCCGCCCCCAATACAGTGAGGACTACTGGAAAGAAAACCAGGAGAAATCACAGCTCCCAAAGGCAGACAAACAGCAGCCCAAACATATGATTATTGGTAGGAACTGCTGCTCTTATTCTTTTACACTACCCAGAACAAAATATAAATTAATAAAAAAAGAAAAGAAATGGTGATAGCTATTGCTGGTTTTTATGTCTGTGGATCTAATTAGAGAGTTATAACCCATCCCCAGTGAAGAAGAAAACCAATATGGTTCTTCTGCCTTGATGTTGCTAAATTCAATAGTTACATTAGGAAACACTATTTTGGTGGACTCTCTCATTATTTGAACATATGTCTTGGCTTGGCTTAGGGAAGGGTGCTGTGACTGTGGTCAGCTTGGCTTCTACCCATTATTCATGCCTTGAATCTATCCCATTCCTTTAGGACATGAGAGACAAACAGACTGCCTGCGGGGAAGGGACAAACCAACATTTGTTTTCTTTAGTTCTGATTTTATTTACAGTACAGTGAGGAAGATAGGAAAAAAAGAAGTAAATACACTTTGCACACCACACAATGCACAATATTTTGGATACAGCAACCCCCCCCCTCTCTCTCTCTTCTGAGAAAGTTCCAATAATCCTTCTTAAATGAAATAAGCATGCAATTAAGTTATACCCATGCTCTGTAAGTGGCTTTAGCATTAAAAAAAAGGGCGGGGACATCATAAAACCATGTGCAAAATCTTGTTATCATACTCATCCTCACTGAATTTGGGAGGGCTTCAGGAAGTTTAGAGAACTACCCAATACCCAGAGACAGATGGTATATTGCCACATCTGCAATGTAAGAATAAAGATTCCCCTGCCCCCCGCCCCAGATAATTTATTAAGAGTGATCCTTGGTAAATTAACTGTACATCAGGGAAATCATTATTGGCAAAGAAAACTGGGCAGATCTCTTTGGGTGGCATTTTTTTAATTGAAAAATCGTTCCTCTTTTAAGAACTGCCTGGTTCCATCAATTTCCACAAAGACTTTTGTTCTGTTTTTCGGAATCCAACTAGGAAAAAAAAAAACCACATTCCACTTCATTCTGATTTGGGAGGGCGGAGGGGGTTAGATGGCAAAATCATTAAAGAAAACTGTGTATGATACAAAGTTATAAAACCATCACTTTTTTATCAGGATACTTTGAATTTCATTATGGAAGAACAAATCAATATGTAGCATTGGAATTTGGAATTTGTTGCCCTGGGTTTGGATACCAAGAACAGAAAACACCTGTCCAGTCAAAAAGATCATTGCAAAAAAAAAAAGTTTTAAAATGTCAAAAAAAAAAGAAAGAAAGAAAGAAAGAATGGAGGATGTCATATGGCCAGAGTATCAGAGTTGTTCCCTTGGCAAAGGGGCATTGGCTTTCAAAGAAAGGTGTTGTGTAAACATTTGAAAACCTGAAAGTTGAAGTAAACAAATGTTTCAAGTAGCCATAGAGAGAATTCAGCTGTGGACTAGAGGCTAATTCGGGTCCTTTCCAAAACAGTGTAGAGAGAATGGGAGAAGATAAGAGGCTTGATCCCACAAGCTTGGCAACAGATGGCATTCTTTGCATCAATGGTCAAGATCTTTATAGATTTGGAGGAGGGGAAAAGGTTATGCCTCATTCAAGCTTTTAGGCGATGCTCGTGTGGACCCACTGAGACTTGATTCTTCAGCTTTTTATCACTAAGCTTTGGGGAATACTTTTCATTTTCCCTGGAAGAGGAAGTCTCCCCATGCCACAAAGAAGGAAGAAAGAATGAACACGAGATAGAGTTGGGTACCTCCACTTAATGACCAGCACTATATTCACAACCTCATTTGGTTTTGTTCCCACTGCGTGCTTGAATGCTGCCGATGAGAAGGAATTAATTTTATTGAGGGCAACTCAATGAATTAAATGGGGGAAAGAAGCCTTGCTCAGTTGGGTGGAAACATCTTGGCAGACGGCACAGCAGCCGGCCGGATTCAAAACTCTTTATATCTCTGGCAGCATGAGGGGCCAGGAGGGGTTCGATCCCAGATAAGCTGTAGAGCAACTTATTCCAAGGCTCTTCGAAACAACAGGGGCATGCAGCGATCTCATCTTTTGATTCTTGACCAGGCCTTTCTTTCTTATACCAAGATGCTCTAAATCTGTTCATGAAGCCTACATCCTCTCCCCGCACTTCGATTCAACAAAACACCCAATAAAAAACTAATTGTCCCATGGTGAATTGGAGAAGAAGAAAAGGTGTTTGGCATAATGTTATGGTCATGGAAAGCCTTTTTGCATTGTAACCATCTGGTGCGCCACAGTCGCCGTGAATGGAATAATAGAGTCCCAAATAAGTCCTTTTGCGTCTACAAAACAGGTTTCTCACCCGCATTGGTATCCTTCACAGCAGAAGTGCCCCCGTCATTTCACACTGCATCTGCACCTTCCTTTGATGGAGTGCAGAGCTACCAATAAGTTACTATATACTTAATTAAGCTCACATAATTCTCTTCAAATGAGCAGAAAAGAGGGCAAGCTGGCCAATAGAGGGAGAGAAAAGGCTTGCAAATGAGGCTTGAGGGGGCCAGCAGTGATTGAGATGGATAGCCATCCCATGCCACCATAGTTTCCTGCCACACAGAGGGAAATGCTGCAAAAGAATTAGACAGCTCAACAGCTGTTTATAATCCTACGCAAGAAGGGGGAAAGCAGCCTTCTCCTTGAAGTGATTGCAGTCCTTTTGTGGCCTAATCTTGCTTTTCAGAAAGTGTTACAATCCATTTGCTTAGATTTCTATAAGGTGCTCTGTTTTCAAGGCCTCATTAAAAGCCCTTTAAGAAACTGGAGGATTGACTCTATGGTCTTTGTTTGCGTTCTGAAGCAGGTTCAAGAGGCTTCAAATGTGTGTGAGGAGACTTTAATAGCAGACCTACAGCTGTAGGGGGGAAAAGGAACATTTAATTTATGTTGTAATCAAGCAATAGATACACAGGGAAAAGCTAGAAGAAGAGCATAAACTGTGACTTTAGCAGCATCTCATGGCTGACATGGCCTATTAAAGTACTGAGAAACCATCATTTCAAAATCCTTTATTTAAAAAAAAATTTTAAATACAGAAAGGCTATCTTCTCCTTCTTTTTTCCATTCTATGATGTGGAATCTAGCCAAGCAGCTGCTACTTCACCAATGAGATTTATCACTTGGTGATATACCCCACTTAAAAAAAAATATGCAGACACACTATTGTTTCCTAAATGATTTTTGGCAGTATTTGACCAGAATTCAACCACAGAAATTAATGGTTTAGTCATTGCCAAATGATTGAGTCTACACAGTAAGGGACTTTTGATAGTTTAGATGGAGCACCGAAGAGATTCTCATCAAAGACTAGAAAGTAGCATTTTTAAAAATGTCACTGGTTCACTAAAAATCAATTGGAATTTAGCTAGTCATGGCTAAGAGCCATGCCACTGCTTTTAATGGGGCTTAGCACAGATGGCCTGATAGTTGATATTCTATAAATACATATCATCATATTTTTATCAAGATACCAGCAGGGATATGAAATTACGAAAAATTATACATATTACTTAATAAAGTCAAAATGTGTGTTAGAGATCAATCCAACATAAAACAAGTAGCACAATAAGAGCATTTTTTGTGTTCTTTGAAGCATAAATGTTTGTAACAGATTATATCTCTGTCTGTAACACATGGATGGGCAATCCTTTTGCTTCTAGGTTGATGCAGCAATGGGTGGTAGATTAATAACCATATGGTGATAATAAGCATAGATGACATCAGCCATAAATTAGGCTTGGGTTCCCACTCTCCATTTTCTATTATACAATGTACATAATACAAGCTCTCATTTTCTCTTCCCTCACCCTGTTTCTCTCTCATACAAACATACTATTTCACAGACATACACAAAGCCCTCAATTCTCAGCATGTAGAAATGGTAAGTTTTAAATCTTTTCTCCCAATGGGGAAATTCCATCACTCATCCAATCCTATCAACAATTACCAGTTGATTGCCAAGCACCAGGGAAATCAGAAGATCCAGGCAGTTCAAATGGATATAAAGATTTATTGCAAGCTTAAGCTCTCCACAGGAATCTAAATAGTCCAACCAAATTTATTTATTTATTTATTTGATTTGCCAATCATTTACAAGATAATAGGTATAAGTATAAACNNGAGTAAGAATACAGAAAATAGGTATGATTAAATGGGGACATTAGGACAGGGATGGGAGGCACGATGGTGCACTTATGCACGGCCCTTAATTGATGGAATTGGTGGAATTGGTGGAAGATAAGTGTTAATGGAATTCAAGGTGGGCTGGATTTAAATCTCTTGTGGGCATGAATGAATCCATGACAGATGATGTGTTTGACCCCTCCCTCAAGCTCAGCCTGGTCATCTCCTACATCAGGGGTATCAAACTCAATTTCATTGAGGACCACATCAGGGCTGTGGTTGACATCAAGGGGCCAGGTGGGTGTGGTGACTGGATGGGTATGGCCAACTGGGTGGGCATGGCCAGCTTGACACCGTTCCCCAACCTGCTGGCATGTTTCCTCTTTGCACTGGATATACTGGGCCGAAGCCATGTTGGCCCAATGTTTCCTCTTCACATTGAGTGGACTGAGCCGAAGCAACGTGGGCCAGTCCCTTACATTTTCCAGGACACATCGCAGGCTGGATCTGGCCCACGGGCCTTGTGTTTGACACCCCTGTCCTACATCTATGAGCAGGTTGAAACAATGGAGTAATGCAATGATCAGCACACTTCTAGTTGATTCTTAGCACTAACAATTTGGGAAGTATGTGTCATACCTTGGTTCTTTCCATCACATTGCCCAGCAAATTGAAATTGGAAGCAGAACAGCAAGATGTTAGTTGGTCCCCATTAAAACTATCTTAAGTTCTAGCCAGTTAATGACAATGGTATGAATCAATGGTAATGGAGCTGGTTAGAAAGATGGTACATTGCCACATCTGCTATGTAAGAATAAAGCCACACTAGAGTTGGCCAGTCCTAAGTTTCCTGCATTTTGCCAGTAGGTACAATATTCAGGAGGGGGAAAAATGAAGATTACTTTACCAGCAGTGCTATATGTGTCAAAGATGTTCTGGATAATGTTGCATCCTAGACCGTGTTCTACTTTATCACTGGTAAAGGAAGCAAGTATATCACTTTTGTAAAAAGTACATTGCCCATTGTGGAATGCTTTCTTCAAGTCATCAGGATAGCTTTCGTGTCTGACTTTTTAATAATTCTGCATGGTAGAATTATGAAACATGAAACTCTTACAAAACTGCTTTGAGAAACCTGTCTTCCTATAGCATAGTTCAACAATAACAAATAGATCAACTAATTTTAAGAGACAAAATGTTGGCTAGAAGTAAAGGACAAGCTATTTTTTTCTTCCTTCCTGGACTGGCCTTGGTATCTTAGCTCACTGTTGGCAATAGGATAGCTCTTCCTCCTTAAATTTAGATAGTTAGTGAATGTTAGGCATCACTTAAGCGCTTCCTCCACTAAGATATGACCTAGTATGACCTGCTCTATTGATCATCATCTTGTTTAGAGACCCTGGGAACAAATTTCTACCTCATTTTACCTCAACAGGATGAGGTAAAAATTGAGAGGGAAGTTTTAGTTTATTGGAGGGGAGGGGCGGTACATGAAAATCAACAAACTGCAGAAGAAACACATCTTCATGATACATTCAGTTCAACCAAAGAGAATTATGAAAAGGGAGAAATGTGGGGATTTGTTTTTTCTTTTTCAGTGTTTATCTTAAAAGTAAAAGAATGATATGCTGTTGTTAATATTTTACTTGCCTGAAGAACTAAAGGCCTAAATCTCAGGAGGCCTTGAAGATGTTTTGGGTGAACAAGTGGAGAGAAAAGATTCCAAAAGTGCTCCAAGGGTCACTTCACAGATACAACTTGCCCCTCATTTGTTTATCTAAATGCTGACAAATTGCAGCATTTGAACAACATATCTTTGGTCCTGAACTTCATTTGCATGGTCTGCCCTCTGTCATTGAGCTGATAATGAGGCTAAACATAAAGCCCTCATTCAGTGCCACAAAGGAGTCTGGCAGTATGAATACCAAATGGGAGAATTAGGTGTTTTTATAGGAGAGAATGCCATTGTGTTGTGCCTTTTTTTTTTATCTCCCCTTCTGCTATTTTCAGACCTTTCCTGTAAACTGTTGCTGCCACTTTCTCTTGTGATTTTCCCTTTTTGTGCTTCTATAGCAGTAATGAGGGAGATAAATTTAAGGAAGTGACTAGAAGCCACCCAGATTTTTATGGCAGTGGAAAAATAGGGGAGGGGAGGGAAAGGGGGAGGGGAGGGGAGGGGAGAGGAAAGATTAGCACAGAACAGATGAAATTGCCTTCATAAATTCCTTGTAATCAATAGCCATTCACTTGTGCAAACAGAAGACTCTACTGTCACCTGGGAACTCTTTGACAGAGAGAAAACAAGCATTTCTCTGTATCAGAAGCATCTCATGTTCCTTCTGATTAGCATGAGTTTCAGGAAAGGTACCTTTTTAAAGGCTGCTCATGTGATGGATCAAATTAACACTTCATTTATGCTTCTGTGACAGAGGCAATGCTTGAGAAAGGCTGGGGACTGGCTTGGCAGGATTTCCCACATGCCATTTCAATATTGTCCTCTGGCTCTGCTCTTTCCCATGTTCTCTGCTTTTCATTTTGTTATAGGAGCATGTATCATACTGTAGTTTTCAATTCACATTTCAATTTTCATACAAACAAATGATGTCCAATGGCATGCATGCCCATTGATTAAATCATTGCAAAGGGAATAATATGCACTTGGGCAGCCACATCATAATTCCTAATTTGCAACAATGATTTAAGCAGTGTGCAGAGAGGTATTATTGATATGCATTGGATATAAGAAACATTAAATATAGCATATATTCTGAACAAACATTGCTATTTAACAAATACTGGATGAGTTGGAATTCAATACAGATAGATGATAGGTGGTAGATGATAGATGACAGATGGATGGATGGATGGATGGATGGATGGATGGATGGACGGAGACATCCACTCTGAAATTTACATGTCTTATCTACATTTTTCCTGACTGAACAGGTTTCTTTTTGAAGACAGTTTATTCATTTGTGGACATCATTGGATCTCCTATTTTCATTCTTCTGTGATACTGTCAAAAATCAAGGTGAAACAGTTGATATTTTGTCCTAAGGGGAAGTGGGTGGGAAAAACAGAATCCAAGCAAAATAAAATGTCCAAGGAGCTGAAACTGGTTGAGAACATTTTGTAGGACTTCCATCGTTGGTAGCAGCAATAGTGGGAATTTTGACTGTCATCATTTTCATAGCAATCTTGGCTGCTATTTTTCTCTCTCTAAACTGCTCTGGTTTTTGGACAGAAAGAGATGGACATCAGGAAAGGGAAAGGGAAAGGGATGCTACAGGAAGAGATTGTTTCCTGTTACCTTTAAGGGGACAAAGAGGTATAGTCTTCAGATAAGTGGAATAGGTTGCTAATGAAAATCAATATTTTGGTGAAAAACTAAGTCCAATTTTCAACATGCAAAATCTATCCTGAGATTCAAGAGGCTAAAAACATTGCTCATAAGATTTAAAATGTAAGATTAGGTCACGTTCAGAATGAAACTTGAAACCACACATTCCTTTGCAAACGGTTCTCAAAGCTGTGTTAACATATGATACTTGATTCTTGATATAATCATAACTAAAATTCCTACTTTCATTTTGCAATTATTCTGCAGGTTTTTTTTACAGCATCCAGCCTATTTTAGGGTCAGGTTGCAGAACATATCACACCCTTGATATAATTAAAAGAAAAAATGCTTCAATTTAGTACCATATTTAGTATTATATGTTGCTTTTTAAAAAAAAAATGACAAGGAACTGATCTTTTTTTTCTTCAGTGGAGTATTAGGTTTGCAGTATTTGCATTTTCTATGTGTAGAGCTTTTGCAAAATATATTCTTGAATGATTTGGTTTCTCAGTATTACTTGAAGTTATTGTTTACCCAAGGAAGAGCTATGTTATTGGAAATGAATGAATGAATGAATGAATGAATGAATGAATGAATGAATGAAATCTGCTATTTGATTTGATTACTCTGGATGCAGATTTGCACAATCCACCAAAATAGAGTCAATCATAGCACAGAAAGGATTCTTCTTCAGTAATTAAAAATATGAGCAAAACACATGAGAATAAGATTGCATGTTTTTGGAAGTCATAAAAAAAAGGAATCGTTATATTTAAAAGTCTCCTTTGAAAAGGCACAGGACACTCATATATGCTCCCCATCTTGTTCCTTTTCTATCAGTGATCAATTTCTTGCTCCCCTTCCTTAAGGCTATATTGGGCTATAGTGTCCCAGCCTCAAAACTGTTCAGCCTGGAGAAAAACAACATTAATCCATCACTGGATACTCTTTGGATTTTCAGCAGCAGGTATGTTTATATTCCATTCCGTTTGTTTTCAGAACTACAGCATTTTCAGTTCCACTTCAGGAATGATAAAGATATGGCTTGCTAGATACTTCTAAAACATAATTCACAGTGGCCCTTGTCATTAATCAGCCTGGATCAGGAGGCTAAGAGAAGTAATTCACCAACATCCCGACTGCCGGAGGTTCTTCACCTAAAATCAGTGGAGACACCAACTCCATTGATTTAAAAAAAAAGAAAAAAAAAAGAACCCAGCTCCAAAGTGGTCTGTGTGACAATTATCTGGGGGGTTTTTTGGTTTTTTTTTTGGGTGAGAGCAAGTTTTCTCCTTAGATACCCATGGCAGTCAATATTCAAATGAAGTGGTCACAAAATTGAATGGTTTTTAAGACCCTCATGTTTATGTACCTTGAATTCAACAGAGTATCTTGAAATGGACGTCTGACTGTGGATGGAACGAGAAATCTAATCACTGAGCTGTCATGAAAAGGGCAGTTTGCTTAACGGGAAACCTTACCTGGCTGACTCACACAAGCCATCCGAATCACAGCTTTCTTGTGAAAGAAGAATGGGATGGAGAGAGAATAAGCCTTTTGTTTTCATGCTGCATGGGTTACCTTCACAATATCTGTCTGTGGAAAGCTAGGATATAAACCAACTTATCCATAATTAAGAACACCTCAGGGCTCTTATTCAAAATGCTCAGTAATCATTGTGAAGGCAGTACCATCAAAGTGATTTTTGATGGAGGATAATTAGATTGAGTTACACAAGCAGGAATTTTAACTCCCTCAAGGATGCAATTTTCTTTTTGTGGGTCATAGTGGGAAGACATTATAGAAAAACAAATCTTTCCCGCTTTCTTCTTTGTTTTCCTCTTTTACTTTTATAAATGCCCACAAAACATATACAGAATTTCCCAAGCACCTCGTGTATAGATTTTTATCCATTTTCTTTACTATCCATGGAAATGGGTCAAATCTCCATTGTCACCCCAGGCTGCATTATTGGCCCACCAATGCCAGAACAAGTTGGCATTTTAATTAATCGGGTTTATGAGAGATCAATGAATTCCACTGTGTGCCAAGGGGGAAAAAAGTTGCTTTTGATGCATTTCACACCTTACTAACTAAAATGGGAAAGCTTGTCCTGTAAATGTGGGGTGCAACTTGATCAACTCATTTTCTAATCACAGAAAATCAGAATAAAAATACCAGTTTGGCTGGGGTGTCTGTTGTTCCTCTTTATTTTCACAAAGAGACCACCAGTCTCTGCACATATGTTAAGAGTTAGAATAATGTACCACTAGATGGCATTGAAGAATATGTAGAATACATCCAACCATTAAAGCGTCTTAAGTTCTCTATAGTTCATTTTCTGGAAACCATCCCAAAATATATAATTTGCTTTCTGGCCCACATCTGACTCCCATACGCCTTGTCCATGTTATAAAATGAGGTAATCCAGGCCTGATTCCAGATTTCCCCCCCCCACTTGATCCTAGTGATGGGAATTTAGGCCCTCCTCAGCTCCTACTGCTTAAGCGCTAAGCAGCAAACGACAATAAGGAAAGGAGCAGAGGAAGGACAGGTTCGTCATGTTAATTTGTACAGTTTACAACAACAAAACTGATTTCCAAAATGATTCACTTAATCTGTTTGCCAACAAACTCAACCAACAGTGCTTTCTCTACAATGGTGAAACTGTTTAATTGAAGGGGTGTATTTGCAGAGAACAGTTTCATATTTCACGACTCAGTGTGTCAGAGAGTCAATGTTGGCATAAGGCAGCGAGTGACTTCACAATTCAGCCCTGAGCTTTATAGGATAGTAGAATTCTGGCAGGTAATTGTCCTTGGAATACATGAAGAAAGAGAAAACACAGCTCTGTTATTTCACATCAGTCATTAGAACCCCACAGATGAGTCCTCCTTATACCTCTGTGTGGCAAGAGGAAGGGAAATGTTGTCCTAAGCGGATTTTTTTAAAAAAGAAAGCTTTATATTTTGTAAACAAATCCATCTGGAATTACTAAACTTTTCCAAGTCAGACCAGGCGCTTGCCACCTCCACATCCCCCTGCTTGCCTGAAAAGCTTCCAGCTGCAACCATTGATTTCCATTGCTCTGCAGTGTTGGGATATGATTACACCACCTCTGGGCCAAAACAGAACACAATCACTCACTCTGAGTCACTATATAAGCTGAAGTATGTGATTTATTAAACCACAAAAAAATAGGTTACGTTAACACTACGAGTCTAACTTGAAGCCACAGGAGGAGTAACATCCAGAGTTAAACTCTGCTTTCTAGATTGCGTGTTCGTCAGATTTGTAAGCTCCAAAATATCAGTACGTTAGGTGGATCCCCTTAGTGTAGTAAGCTATGAAAAAGTCAGAGAGATAGTATGCTTTAAAAAGGAAAAAAGATAAGTTGCTTAATTCTTAGGATGTTTCACTCAAACTGAAAATGCTTAATGTTATTTTCCTGCAGAGATGACCTGAACTCAAACTCTAGATATATATCCATTTCCATAGAACAAAATCCTCAGTGTTACAACACCATTAGGACAGACTAATAACTTTCACTTGCTTAACATTTCCATTTTTTTTACATATCTAAACATCTGTACTTACTCTTTTATGCAGTGTTTCATAATATGTGAAGTTTGGGCAATCATTTTCCCAGGATATTGAGATTCCCCCCCCTCCAAATATTATATTTGCTGATATAAATATTCTGATAGGCAATTGTCCAGATAGGCATACAAACACTTTTGTATGCTTAAAAAAAAACCCAAAGCAAAGATTGAAAGTTTTGTGTTTGTGGTTGTCTGTTCTTGAATTAGGAAATTTGGGAGAGTTCACAATAAATTCTGAACTGCCAAAACTTGCTTTGTGGGCCATTCCATCTTGGCTCCCAACTTCATCAGCACACAATACATTTCAGTTTGCTTGTTTGCTTTGATATCACTCAGACTATGAGTTATATATTACAGAAGCTTCTCTAGGAAATTGATAGGTATTGTTCTTTTTTCCACCATGCATGGTATATTGTCAAAGATGTAGGAGATGAGCAGGCTGAGTCTGAGGGCAGAGTCAAATGCATCATCAGTTTGAAGTTTCTACATCCCCATAAGAGACCTAAGTCCAGCTCCCCTTGAAGTGCATTAACTCTTATCTGGTACCAATTTGCCTTGACCTGTAGTAGTTCAGATTCTTGTATATGAAATAAATTCGTTGTACTTTTGAACTCTATTCCTGGCTCCTGACTTCTTGCACCTGACAGATATGAGGTTCACACCCATTTTTCCTTTTCTGTAAAATAAACTGAGGGAAGGGGGGGACTTTGCAGTATCCAGTGTCTACCTGTCTCTCTGTCTGTCTGTCTTTAAACTTTTAACACGTTTTTAGAAAGTTAAAGAGTAAGTAAACCTCAGAGTAAGACAAACACTTTTTTTCTGATTTAAAAAAGTGGCATCGGTTTTAAGATGCAAAGCTCATCCCTTAGCAAAATAATGAACAATTACAGAAATGCAATAGCATGAGCAACAAGCAAACAATTATACTAGCTGATATGATTTCTTCTCATCACTTAGCTATGTATACTTAAAAAATACCTCATGTAATCTATTTAGTTTTACTTTGAGGAAACATAACTGAGGGCAGGCTGCAGCCTGCTGTATTAATTCAAACACATCCCAGCTCTGCAAATTGCAATGGAGCATTCCTTTAAGCACAGAAGGGGCCCAGAATGCCTCCATTCAAGAAGAGTGAGCGAGAGAAGGAGGGAGGAAGAGAAAGAGAGACAGATGGCAATAGGGCTTTAAAAGGATCTCCTTTGGGATTTCAACAAGTGAAAAGGCTTAGCAATCTTCAGAGGGCAGCCTTTTCAAAGCCAGGTGGCCAGTTTACTCCTTCATCCCAATCTCTATTTATCATACATTTTGGGGGTGTTACCTGAGCCTTTTAGATAAACAAGGTTGCTTTGTGTGCGGATTGTTCCCAGCAAAGAATACAGCAACCCTTTGAAGTTCTTCTGGCTTATTGTGTGAAGGCTCCAATAGGGCTCTTCGGTGTCTTTCCTGGTCCAGGAATTGCTCTTGTTGTCAGTGGTTTGCCTTGTATAAGTGACTCCACTCTCAGCAATAGAGCCATTGGTTTACAGTAACAGAATTTGGCTAGATGGATTAGACCTAATCAAATCAACCTTGTTGCTTTATCGCTCCTTAAGCATGAGACTCAGAAGTTACTGTCCGTCTAACAATAATTCTTGAGGAATTATTACGGGATGAGGCAGAGAGGAAATCTTGAAAACAAAATGTCCTTAGAAAACTATAATCTCTGTTGCTGGAAAATTGAGTCTATTTTAAAGACTCATAAAATAATATATCTGGCATGACATTTTATATAGCATCAAGTCTACTGCAGAGCATAAACTTCGGGAACTGATCATGTGATAAAAGAAAAAACACATTTTAGAGCATGACAGTAAAATCAGAGAGAGGAGAAACGAAGTCTCCCAGATTAGTGAAAAACTTGGCAAATGCGGGACACTAGGGATTGTGCTGCATTGCCTAGAAATCATGCAGAGGATGATATCCTTTTGTGGTGCTGTGTGGCACCTTTCTAGTTCTTTATTGAAAATGATGTTTCCAAATGTAAAAATGTAGCAGACATCAAGTCCTAGCAGTCCCCATGAGAGATGATGATGATAATGATCCCAGGCACATTGTTATTTTTGGAATTCCAGAATGCGCTTCTAAATGCTCACAATTATTGTGTTCTGGGAAGTTAGGAACTCCGTGTATCTCTGTACAATCTTCATGGGGTTTATAAGCAGCTGGGTGGCCACGTATTAATGTCATAAGATATGTGAGCTAAGCGGTGGGGTGGGGCCTGGGTTAGAAATAGGGTTAAAAGATTAAGCAGCAAGCCCCCAGTTTCTCTTACAGTTAATAGTCTTCCAAGTAAAGAACAACACTAAAAAGAAAAAGAAAGAATGAGGGTAAATTTTGTAGCTAGCAAGGTTGTAGGGACCACTTGGTCTGCAGTCTAGCTAGGAGTGTGGGCTCAGTGGAATCAGTTCCTTCACTTTCATGAATGAATATGTTGTAAAATCAGGATAAGGAAGGAAGAGAAGCCAAAAGAAGGAACTGCAGGCTTTGCATAATTCCAGCCATTGCGCTTCAAAAAGGATTTGATGGTACAGAGAATGGCAAACAAAGAATTGGAACAACTATCTGGGGAGAAGTTACTGGGGCTTTTTACATAATTAAAAAGGCAAGTAATGGTGGTATACACAATTAAGTAAGAAGAGAAGAACATATAGATGGCAGAAATTTGTCCCTGCATATCTCATAACAGCAGAATCCATAGCCCTGCGATGAGGAATTTGGGATGACAAGAATGACTTTTTACAGCGAATAATTATACTATGATCTCAGTAGGCCTTTTAGAACTAGTTGCCGGGGAATACAAGCGGGTGGATGCTATTGTGCACATATCCTGTTTGTGAATTTCCCATGGGCATTTGGTTGGCCACAGTGGAGACATCATGCAAGGCTAGCTCAGCCTTTGTCCTTCTCTGCTATGGGATTTCCACTATCTTAAGGATGCTATTAGTCATGTTAACTTGTTCTGGGAGTTTTTCAGATACAAAATGTTTTGGAGACCATAATGTTCCTCCACCAACTGATTTTCTGTTAAGCCCTGCAGATTTCTAGCCATCGCTGGCTATAATGAAGGAATTATATGTGTACTGCCAAGGGCTGAATTTAACTATATGCCAATTAAAGACAAATTCAGCCTTTGGCAGCCACACATATAGCCCAGGGTTAGTTGCTACTATGGGAAACTGGTTGTAGGTTGTACTAGCACATACTGAATGTTACATATTCCAGATGGAACTTGTTCAACTTCCTTGTTGGCCAGCTACGCAAGCTGTCAATTAAGGATGTAACCGCTTGCCAAACAACCCTATTGGGAGTCTATGGCAAAGTCATCTTTATCATATTTCCATTCTAGCCAGGTGTGTGCTTAGTGGATGGCCTTTAATGGATGCCCCTGAATACTTAGAGAAGGTTCTGTAATTTCCACAATTTTATTCCAGAACGATATACAGGAAAGCAAACTATTTTTGTTCAGCTAGCATGAAATCATGCCATTTCCAGTCTGTCTTTCTCTGTGTGAGTTTCATCCGGTGGAGGAAAATGAGATATACCAAAGCTCTGCAAGAAAGGTCTCTCTGTATGTGTGTGTGCTTCAGAGTCAACATGTTTGTATCTCTATTGCATAAGGGTTTATGGTCTTGTGGACAGAGTAATGACTTCATCAGGAAATCCCCTTTCAAGCTTCCAAAAATATAAAAATATAACCCTTTATCAGATGCTACCGAATCAAGAAAAAGTATTTTCAATCACAGTCATAGTCCACAATCCTATGCACACTTGACCTCATGTGTTGGATCTTCTGAACAAACCCCATAGGATTGCTCAATTGCCTACTTCAAACCCCATCATATTAGGATGCCATCTATTCCCATAAATAGTCCTGCTACTTGTTCCATCCCCTTCTTCAGTAGCTGTTTGAAGCTTTATCACACATTTTATTCTGGAGTGAAGGATAAATCTTTCTTCCTTTCCCAAAGACTGGCATTCTATAATTTATATAATGGCTAATGATGTTCAGAAGGGAAACAATTTAAAAGATCTTAAAGACCCGATGTAGATTTAATAAACTCAGGCAAGAAAAGGAATGTTTGGCATACTAACAGGGATCCAGTTGAATGATTGAATAAACAATCAAAAACTTTTGAAGTAAGAGACCATTTTAGAAATGCATATGAACATTATTTCATTAAATAATGTGGCAGTTACTTCTTAAGTGGGAGAGAAGAATCACAGACATGTTTGCCCTTAATTGAATCTGGTTTTGAACAGTAAAGAAGATATTATTTTGAGCCATTAGCTGGGCAATCTGTGGCTAAGTCTGTAGTGCTGGCTTTTGATTTGGAATCTCAATGGAAAGTGCCGTTGTTTGAATTTTCAAGCTCATATCAAAGTTTGGATCTGGGATGCCATAACAACACGTGACGTCAGCCTACATCAGTATTCCCTAATATGTTTCTCTGCTAGATAACAGATAACAGATAATCAGAGT
>AZIM01000438.1:873832-886055 GCA_000516915.1 Ophiophagus hannah | reverse complement strand
AACCAGTGGAACAGCTTGCCACCAGAAATCATGGGTGCTTCATCACTGGAGGTTTTTAATAAGAGACTGGACTAGAAGACCTCCAAGGTCCCTTCCAGCTTTGCTCTGCTCTGGTCTATTCTATTCTAATTTTAATTCTAAACAACACAAAATGATATTGGAGGTTCTTGTTTCGATGGCTGCTTTACAGATAAGCAAGTCTTCTTGTCACTGGCCTCCCCTTTCCTGACAAGACCTGCCTGGTCTGTGGCAAGTGATTTGAGACTTCTTTGTTCTCCTATGTCACCCTGTTTGAAAGTGCTTTTTTAAAATCAAAACATGGTTGGCAATCTTAGAATCTATTTCAGAGAGCTCCCAAAGGTCTATACAAAAACCACCTGGAGAGAGCTTACCTTTGAACCCTCCCCGGCCTCTTCCGCCCTGGCCACGGGCACCTCCTCCGCGCCTTCGCCCATCCCCTCTGCGCAGGTAGCTGTCTCGCTCTTCCTCCGCTGGCGCTAATGACCAGTCGCTAAGCTCATCTCGGTGATCAGACTCTGTTTCAGAAGCATTGGATGCTTCAGAGTTAGTTCCTATCGAAGAGTTTAGAAAAAACCAAGACATACCACAGGCCATTTTTATGAGGTTTTGGAAAAACCACCCCAAAATTACCACCAGCTGAAACCGGTTTCCTGTTGTTTATATTTTACAGTGGGGGAAAAAGTAGGGTATTGTTACGGTTTTGAAGTATTGCGTCTGAAAGTTTTAGCGCTTCCTGGATATGTTTACTGCCTCGGTTGAAAGCCATCACAGGCAGCAAAGATTCATGGGATAAACCAAAATTAAATGAGCCAGATAGCAAGCATAGAAGGGGCCACATTTCTGCGCAGAAAGCGCTTTTCATCATTTTATAGCTCATGTGCGTCTTCAGACTGGATCAGCCTCCCCATTTTTTAAAGAAATCCAGAACTTCAGAGGCCTCCAGAACAAAGTTTTCCAAGCTACCCACCTGAAGCGTAGCCTGGACCACGCCTGCTGTGGCCTCGGTTCCTGTAAGGTCGGCCACCCCTTCCGAGACTGGGACCGTCGTCAGACATATACACCTTTTCTTTATCGGGGCGATTTGGGGGTGGCCTTGAGGTGGCCCCGATCTGTCGAAGCTGCTCATCAATCTGCAACCTCTCCAAACAGAGCTGATCCACTTCCTGGGGAGGAAAAGAGGCAATGGACCGGAAGCTACGGTTATTCTATTGGTAACCTTTGTGTGTCTTGGTTCGTTTTAAAGCACAGGAATTCATTTAGGAACGAATAACAACTGTGAGAATTAATAGAAAGAATCATCATTTAAAGACCCCATAATCCCTTGCATCGAGGTGGAGTCTGGGCAACTGAATGGAGTTAGCAGAGCGTTTACTGGCCGGATGCCCTTCCTGTCACCAGGGCGGAGTTTTGTTCAGCAGATATTTTCTCAGTGTGCCCCGAGAGAGAGAGATATCTGCTTCTACCTAGGATTGAACTCACAGCCTCCTGATTGTGAGGCGAGAGCTCCCATTCTAATTAATAGCAATAATGAAAGGGTTAAATACTTTTGCCTAACACCTGGAAGCCAGGAAAGACATTGGAATGCTCACCTTTAAATAATTGAGGTGGTAATCCAGAAGGACGGTGGCGTTTGTGATGCTGTCCTTGGTTCCCACAAAGACAAACGGGACCATTCCCTAGAAAGCAAATCTAGAATCAAATGACTTCCAGGACATGATCCACGCCACTCTACTAATCAGCACACAATGTAAAGGTAGCCTCTTGTACAGTTCGTTGAGTGACTGTTCGAGGTTACAAATTTAGCACTGGAAAAAAGTGACTTAGGACCATTTTTCACACTGGTGACCGCTGCAGCATCCCCACAGCCATGTGATTTACATTCAGGTGCTTGACAACAGACTCGTATTTATGACGGTCGCAGGATCACGTGATCCCCTTTTACGACCTTCCAAGTCAACAGGGAAGCCAGATTCACTTAACAACCGTTGTTACTAATTTCACACATTTCTCACTTAGCAACATAAAATTTTGGGCTCAATTGTGGTCACAGGTTGAGGACTATCTGTAATCTCATTAAACATTTAATGACAATGTTTTAAGTAAGCATGCAAATGCAGTCTTCTTCACTTCATCAGACCTCAAAACTGGGTAACGTACGGTCTTCAGGATCTTTGTGACATGTGGTGGACAAGGGAGAAATTCTTTCCTCAGCAATCCAGCCTACATTTTAATTTATACTGTAACTCTGCACTGATCTATGATAAACTGCAATGAAACTTGAAATCACATTTTTCTATGCATATCGTGCATGCTGAGACGAAGGGAAGAACTTTCTGAAGTGGCACATCTGAATATTAGAGAACATGCCTTAACATTTTGAGGAACAGGATCAGTTTAGCTCCTTTACAAAAATCCAAGTGATCTAGCTACTTAGCCAATATTACCAAAGGCAAAACAATTAAGCAACTCCCTGAACCAGTTTGCAATAAAAATGTAGACGGTTGTGGAAAATGTGCTTTTCGGCATGAATGCAAAACATTACAAATGCCACGTACCTCTTCCTGTGGAATATTTTTATCATTTTCAGCCTCAATTCGCACTCTCACAACTCCAGATTTATCCACTATCTCTTGAATGAGTTTTCCATTTTTCCCTATAACCTTTCCTATAAAAAAGAAGGCAAGGAAACATTTATTCAAATCAGAAACATTAGGAAAAAATGGATGACAAGTTAATTATGCCAAAAATGCTTCCACAGATGCTCAAATATTTCATTTCTGTATCAATAAAGAGTCTGTTGTCCAAGGACATCAGATGCTTATGTCCCTTTGATAGGCATCTATAAAAACACTTGAGTACTTATTTTTAAAAGGACTCAAGTTTGAAGATTTATTTTCCTACATGAAGAGATAACATCTGTAATTGCAGGAAATATTTATTAAAATGGATTGAAACCAATTACTAGATATGCCCATTAAGATGAGATTTAATTAAGTCTGACAATAACCTCCAGTATCAATATTGCAAGGAGAAATCTGTGTCCAATTACCGCAGTCACTTCACTTGTCAAAAGATTTTACTCAATTGATGTTAGGAAACAAGGATGACATTCAAATCAAATCTTTGTTTTCAGGACTGAAAATAAACTTAGTTTGTGAAGTATGGTAATTGATTAGAAAAAATGACTATTAAATTCAGATTTGCAAGACATGAAACGAAGTAGCAATGATCCTGGGCCAACAGTCCCTTATACCCAGTTTCACGCATTATTGTAAATCAATATTAAAACAGTCTAATTACGCTACAACTTCATTTTAAGTCAGCCCAAATGATCAGAATTGCTATTTATGTTTTAAATAGATAGATTAACCATACTGTGAAACTCTCCTCCTGTCTTTATTTCTAAAAGAACCAAGTTTCAAACACACCTTCTGACCGACTTACCTACTAAGTTTCTTGGGACCTGGATGACATCCTCAGCAAATTCAAGGTAACTTCTGGCCTTCTTCACTGCATCTTGATCCTACGGAAAAGGTATGTGTGTTTTGAAACACTGCAGTGACTCAGAGTTGGAGATATTTCAATGAAAGTAGCTTTGGAAATGCAACTCACCTCCCCATAAATATGGAATGTACAAGTGTCTTCATCAAGATCAATTGCTGTCACTCCTGGTACCTTCCGGGCTTGCTGGATGTTAGCTCCGTGAGTGCCAATAGCAAGACCCATCAGATCTTCACGTACAACAAACTGCTCATGAAATCTTGAAGCAAGCTGCCTTGAGCTCTGGAAGGAAAAGGTTACACATAAACCTTCAATATGAAGGCACAAGGAGTCCCTTTTTTAAAGAGAAGACAGGTCATAGGGTGTTCTCTCTTGCGTATTATTTGGGAATTTCTTAGCAATTACCAACAATTACATCAAATGACACAGATTAGTTACTTTCACTAGCACACTGAATTTATTTCAAATATTCACCCCAGGGATGAAATTACATGGATTCTTGGAAGGCAATACCTTCCCTAACATAGGTGCCCACCAGATATGTGAATTTAATCCCCAAAATTGCCTAGCCAATGTGATTATTGTTCAGAAATCTAGGAATGCTGATTCTTTAGAAAACACCCAGGTTAAGGAAAATTATAAATTCATCTGAAAAGTCTGGGTAACATTGAAGATGATCATGGTAGAACTAGTTTTCTAAAACATTCATATTCTTCCTGATAAACAAAATATCATACTGCAGGTTAAAACAGTATATTGGCATGAAAAACTCTAACTTTCCCAAACATATTGGAAAGCACACCCTGTCATCCACAACTGTGGGATGGTCCAGAACATCTCTGGGAAGGTTGCCTCACAGCATGATTTACAGATGTTTCTTATATTACTGTCGAACTTCAGTTTAGCAAAGTGGCTACATCTATAAAAAATGGTTACAACTTTTACCTCTAGTTGTTTGCTTGCTTCTTCATTTCTCATTATCAAGGATAACTTGGTCCGAAGACTTCGAAAGTGCATATCAATTAACATATTTGCACGTTTTGTTGTTACTTCATTAATAGACTAAAGAATTAGGAAAAAAAATCTTGTTTAATATTATTGCAAAGCAGAACATTTGAATTCAACCCCATCTAACCAAAAGGAACTTACCAAAATGATAAGTTGATGGGCCTCAGGATCGTATGTTACAGAAAATGCCCCAACTGCCTTTTTGAAATCTTTGTGTGCAGATTCTTTAGCACACCTAAAACAACAATTTAGATCCACAATTAGAGAATGTGCTGTTACTTTGTCCACAGAACCTCAACAAATACAATCCCATGTAGTTTAGAGGGTCATGCTGGCCCTTCACTACTGTGACACATTTCAAACTGAAACACACTGAACTGATTCATAAACTGCTTCTGGGATTCATCCAGGTAACTACATAGCAATTAAATTGCAGCTTAATTCTACTCAACTGAAAAACACCATCTTTAAAATCTTTTAATTAAATGCTAAGTAGCTATGCACAGTTGTAATGCATTGAAAAGAACTGAATAGTTTGTAAGTATCTTATTGAGGGGAGAAATTCAATATTCATTTTAAGAATACTGATTACGACTTTATACACAGAATAACGTTGCACTTACATCTGCCTTAAATCTTCAGGTACATCAAGCTTAATCTTATGAAAAGTATCCTTGGTTGCAGGTTTGTTAGGATTGACAGATCTCAAACGCTCAATTGTGACAATTTCATTGTAGGTAGCATCACAAGCAGCATATTCTATTACATAAAACTAATGGAAAAGAACAAATTGTCCAAGACACTGTATAAGTAGGTAGTGATGTTTTAAAGATAACATTTCATATTTGAAGGCCCCACTGTTTACTTTTCGTTTCAATATTTGTTACAGTAAAACCCTGATTTAATTGACTTATGAAAGAAAGAGGGGTTTATGAAAGCCGTTACTCCATTAAATCCAAACTGGGTGTTACCCATATATGAAATGGGAATATAGGGACATATATTTCCTGCGTTTTACATATATAAAGAATTGAAACAGATTTTACAGATGCAGGGTACACAGAGCATACGGAAAGATTTCCCCATTGCATCCAAAATCTACTAAATTAAAGGTTTCTTAAACTGAAGGTTTAACTATACATTTAGAATCTAGTAAAACTAAGAGAAAGACCCATAGCAATTTAAAACAGAGATGCTATGAAGAAGAGCAAAGTATTAAATATATATATATATATATATATATTCCTACCTCACCCTTTATCATTCTCACTTTAGCCAGCCACCAGCAACATGGTTCCTTTTCGTTAGCCCTGGAATAAACCTAAATGAAATCACAGTATAGAACATTGCATTGTTATGCAATAAAATGTTGTCACCTGGTGGAGAAATAGCACAGTGCAATCCTAGATGCCATCATCGCATTAAAAAGTTGGTTTTAAAATGAAACATCCAGCAATGATCTTGTTTTGTTACATTTCACAGGCTCAGATCTCAATATACTGCTAGTGTGGTCAAGTGTTGGGTCAGATCACATGACCATGGAGTTCACTTAGTTTTGGGCTATTCAATTTTCCTTAGGCCAAAGTATATCACCTCAAACACTTCAGAAAGCAGGAAATAAATGAAAAATTAATAAACAGAAAAGGGGTGCCTAGAATGGCAATTGGTTTTAACCTTCTTTAAATTGCTACTTGAATCCATACCGCTTGCAGTTCATTTCAACAGGAAATACACTTCAGCTAACCTAGAACAATCTGGCAAGTCATTTTTCTATTGGTCAATGGTACATGGCAGAAATGGAAATTGACACTTTCCTATTACTATCCCAGACTCATAAAGCCTTTCTTATGTTTATGTGTTTACACTGATTTGTAACACTGGGACATTTCAAAACCACGTCAGTAGGTATATTCAACTTCTTGTACTTATGCTCAATGAAAGCACATAGAGAAAGCCGAAATTAAGATAGGCCCATTCCAACCTCCAAATATTCAGTTAAAAAAAAGGATGGTAATATACACCGAATACTTGTATTGCAATTTTCCACATCAAATGTTACAAGTTCAAATGATTTTGTCCACTAGAAGCTTGAAGGATTTACAAGTTTCAATTCTGTTTAATGTATACAAATTAAATGGGTTTGCTAAACTGGGTACAAAATGTGGCAACAAAAAAATTGCAGTTCAATATCCATCCTTCCCATCTTCTCCATGCTCAGCATAATGGTTGCTCTCTGATTAAAACCAGTGCAAGAAAGAATATTTAAGCAGCAATTTTGTGAGGCTCCTCATAAGATCAAGGAGAACTTCACTCACTAAGAAGTGCCTGGCCAACTCAGAATGTGGGTGGTATAGTAATTGCCAATGGCAATAGTTAGTACAAGTATTAAGTCCATGCATGCTGAAAAAGAGAACCTGGCTGGACCTCAGAGAAATTGAGGGGAGAAGGGGAAGAATCTCCAACCCACTTTGATTTTCATGCAATCATGTCTGTTTACAAAAATATACAGACTGTTACAATAAAGAACTTCAACTGAAATTTCTGTCCAAGAGGTACTCAGCAAAGCCAGCCCAAAGTGATTAAAAAAATGAATCCTTTGGAGTACCTTTACATTTACTCTACAGAATTACATTCTTGCTTAAGAATTTCAAACTTACTTATTAAAATGCTAGCCCATCACATCCATTGCGATTAGAGGAAATTAAAGTATAATTAAATTAAGGGACTTTAATACTGGCACACCTATTTAGGTTGCATGATTCAGGTGCAACTTTTTGTGTAGCCGCACTCTGCTACACATATTCATTCTGTAAGTTGTGATGCTGTGTCTGGGTCCAAAGCAATATCCAGTATATTTGTCCCCTGTGATTGAACAAGAGTATCCAAGAAAATGTTTGAGGAAAAAGAAACAGAAAGAAGCACCTGAAGACTACTGCAAATACTTTCTCCTGAAAGGCAAATCTTATTGTTGTTTCACCCTCGTCCAAAATGTTAAGATTAAAATGGGTCTTACCTCAACCTCATCACTTTCATTTATATCTTTATTGTACCCTGTAGGTGGAGGGAACCTGACATCGTGGAATGGAATCTGTCTCTCTGGCTGCCAGCTAAAATACACAATAAAAAAACTTAAGCTATTAAACAGGCGTGAGTAAGACAAAAAAAAAAAGCACGCCAATTCAGGAAAGATGGACAATCTAAAATTATTTCCCAGGGACTAAGCATAGATAACTGGTTGAAACTGAATAAACACGCAGCTAAATCAGCCGTGGATTTAAAGCACTTCCTAGGTAATCACAGCTGATAAACAATGGCCTATAAGCAAGTGTGTGGAACTCCATATAGTTAAGTGAGTCAGAAGGTGGAGAAAGAATGGAGAACCCCATCCGTCCTTTGTGCTCAGCACAAATAAAAACGGGACTTGCAAAGGGGAAGATTATATTTTCCTCAGTGCCCAGCAGAGAAATGATGCAATGAATTGTTACAAAAATAAAAATAAACAAAGAAGAAATATGTTGCAACCTGAGTTTATTATTAAGATTTGGACAGTGTTTTAACAATGTAAGGATTTACAGCATTAAGTACTGAAGTCAGCCCTCTTGAAAAAAGAACTGCTGTTCATTGCACTTTCACCCCATGTGAAACTTTCTGGTTATTCTTTGGGATATAAATATAACATGAAGGTAGGTTGCTCATCCCATGAATAGCTAAGATACAAAAGCTTAGGCAAGTTTTGGTAGGCACATTAATGGACAACGGCTGCAAAGAAAGGATATTTTCTATGTATGCAGCTCATCAAGATGACTCCACAAGGATGGAGAGGGTAGAAATAATTATGCATTTATTCTTAACATTGCCCTGACCAGATTGCTTCCAAGAATCAAAGAAAGGATTTATTTATCAAGCAACCAGTTTTGGGGGGAGGGGAATGGAAATATGAAAGATTGGCATTATATTTAAAATCTAAATTTGTTCAGCATCACACTTTTAGATGGCTAAATCTTTGTAAAGTCAATTCCAGGATAATACTTACTTATTCTCAAATGCAACAGTTATTGAATCTTCATGGACATCTTTCACAAAAGCCTGAAAAAAAGAAGTAAGATTTAATAGCAAATTATATATTAATCTATTATTGATATTTCTCTTATCACAACAGGGGCATTTTGAATATTCATTCTAAATATAGTATATTGGCAAAGCATGATGGGAAGAGGAGTGATCCATCCATATAAACCAACTGGCTACATGGGACAGGTTGAAGGTATCAAAAATAATTATGTCATGGATGTTCCAGCTGTTACTCTAGGATACCAGTTGCTGGCTGAAAATCTAGGCCTGCTGTCGGTCACAGAACTATGCTCATCATAAGCAAGTGAAAACTGAAATTGGACTGTGAGGGGCTAGAGAAATAATATACTCAAATACACTATCTTTTGAGCCAAGTTTAAATCACAAGGCAAAAGATTTTGAGAAAATAGCCCTAATACATTTTTCTTCAAAAGTACTAGACTGCCATAGTGGGAGTGTAGATTTTGCAGTGAAGCAACTATCATATCCTGATGATTTCACGCTGGCTTGTTAAAAAACAACACAAAATTCACCCAGGGAGCTATAATATGGGACAAAAGCTTTCAATGTACTTCTTCAAGGTACAAAGTCACACTAAGTTTAATGGTAGTTACTACAAATTACAATGCTGAACTCATATCTTTTTGAGGTAAGGATAATATACTTGGCTATGCTGGCATTTCCCCCCCCCAATTCCTGATGTTAAATGTATTATCTTGAAAATTAAGATCCAGTGATGTTACTCTACTGATGTACATGGGATAGAGAGTATTGCATACAGTCTGACCAAAATAAAAAATGTAATCGAAGTAGCTGCTACAGCACAAAATTTAGTTGTGGTAACCTAAGCAGTTGAAACAAAGTAAGTCGCCAGCTGTTTAGTCTGATAGGATTCGCTGTCTTACTAACAAAACACAACTGTCTTGATACATGTGAACAGTGCTACATGCAAACATCAACAGAACTGATTTCACTTTATTTCATTCTTTTATTCAGGGATTCTCAAACTGTGGATTAGGACCCCCAGAGAGATTTCAAGCAGCTCAGTTTTGGCAGATCATACTTATAAACCTTGCAAGGACAGTTGGGAATGCTGTCAAAACTTGTTCCGGTCGCTTTGCCTGCATAATCCTCTGGTGGCTGTTGTGGTATCACAAAGTTTGAGAATCCCCATTTTAATGGGAAATTCAGTAGGTTATGCAATTTTAATCTGAATTGCTTGTTAGGTCAGATGTTAAACTCTGAAACCTAAAAATAAAATAAACCATTTTAAAAAGTTGGTGTTGCAAATTTAGAGCGAAGTCTGAAAACAAGATTACCAAGATACTATAAGGATAGAAATACCATGCAGTGCCAAAGTAACACACTACAGAGTTGTTCTTTATCTTGTTATACTAAGGGTGGAAAATTATTTTCAACAGTGCAACTTGATGTTCTGAAGTATGCACAAATCTAGTAGGTTAAAAATTAAAATCCATCATATCTCTGAAAGATCAAGATTCTTGATCTTTGAACTTCTATGCATGAATTTGAATTGCAGCAAATGATGCTTTATTCCCTTTGTTCTTCCATTCATTTCTTTGTTAACATAATTATTTGCTTATTAGATGAACTGATAAAACATGCTTATAATAGTTTCCATTACTGATTTAAACTGCAAATTATACTTGGACTGCTCAAATTTATTTTCTTTTTTATTATATCTTAACCCTATGTCTTATGTTATATAAGCCTGCTTAATGAGCAACAAAAGATACTTTGAACTTTACAACTTTACGTATCTTAAGGTATGGGAGAATAAGTGAAAAAAATGATCAAAATTTGTGAAAAATCACCACAAAAGTATGCACATTAGAATCCAATGTCAGAGCATTTTTAGAAACTTGAAGAGGCTTAGCTGCCTCAGCAGAAAATAAGCTAGGCCTAATATAAGCCATGTGGTTGCTAAGAGTCAACACAGACTTGAGGGCACATAACTAAAGGTAAGTTTCTAATTCGAAACACAGATAACAAAATACTGCGTTCCTACTTACATAGTTTCGGCTAACTGAAAGCAATTCAGATGGACCATCACACAAAAAAATGTTTCCCCTGTTCTTGGTATAATGCAATTTATTTATTTATTTACACGGCTGCCCCCCTCAAAGGCACGGATCTGGCTGGCTAACCACTAATAGGGTATTTGATTTACTTTATTCCTTATTATCATGATCGCTATTCCTTCAATTTAGATTCTTCAGATGGCTCCCCCCAAGTTTTTTTTCTCAACCGGCAACCTGTTACCTCCCTCCCAGACGGCCCCACCCCCCTCTTTTCATCTCCCATCAAGATGCTGTATGCTTGTTTTTCAAGGCAGGGTCCCATGAACTTGGAAAAGGGAGAAGAGAGGTCCCCAACACCCTGCCTAGATATCTGCAAAAATCAAAGTGATTTACCATCCTATCTTGAAAAAGAACAAAATTTAAAAATCCCAGACCACCAACCTGGGAATAGTGTCAGCAAATGCATCCTCTTTCACTGCGGACAGGGTAAATATATATTTTATTCATGCATGCATGTATGTGCGCATATATGTATGTATATATTTGTGCATGTGTATACATACTTGTATAAAATGCACGTGGGTATATCTATATGTGTGTATGTATATGTATGTGTGTGTGTGTGTGTGTGTGTGTGTGTGTGTGTATATATGTTTTATATGTATATATATGTTTCTTCTTTTACCTGGAACTTGTATTTTTAGAATAGTTTGTAATATATATATGAGATTGCACATACATTTATGTATATATATATATGCATATGCACATGTTTTCACACATATAAATACACATACATATTTATGTGTTTGCATATATTTATAGGCATATACATGTGTATAATGCACGTGTATATGCATATGCACATGCATTGTGTTCTCACAAATACACACACACACATACATATAGGGTATATGTATATTGGGGTGTGTGTGTATCTATAAATATATACATATATAATGCCTGTGTGTAGATGCATGCATGCATGCATATATATATTATATATATATATATATGCATATGCACACGTTCTCTCACACACGCTCTATACACGCACACAAATAAAAATGCATGTGTATATGCATATATATGCATATGCACGCATACATTATGTACACACACACACACACCCGTATAAGCCCTATTCTTGGAAACCAAAGCTCCATCCTTTTCAAAAGAGGATCAAGAAACACCCCATGTAGACTTCTCCAAAGTGGAGGGGGGGAGGGCCCTGTGCATGTGTGTCCCTTTCCTCCCTCAAGCCAGCAGGCCTTTGAAAAGGTCTAACGCGATAAGGATGGAGAAACCCAAACTCAGGGGGTGGGGTGGGGAGGAAGGAATTCCCCGTTACCTCTTTGGAAAGGCTTTCCTAAGAGACCAAACCTGGGCCTCTTTTTCTCCCCCACCTCCAGATTCCCCCCCCCCAAATCAAACTCCCCCAGGCCTCCCCTGCGAGGATCATTCCTTCCTCCTCAAAAAAAGAAAAAAAAAGGGAAGGGCCGGCTCGAAAGGCGCAACTTTCGACTTCGGGGGTGAGATAAGGCCGCTTTTTCGTGCTCTCTCTGTGTGTGGGGGGGGGG
>AZIM01000437.1:319717-332032 GCA_000516915.1 Ophiophagus hannah | reverse complement strand
TTCCTCTCCAGCAAAGTCCCGGCAAACAGTCTTTCATGATATTTCACAACTACAGATCTTTATCGGGCTTGGAGAGTTGCCAGGCCAATATCTTTCAAACACCATGCTATAGCAGAAATTACTTGGCAAGAAGTTAGGAACAGATCTTCACCCTAATGAATTGAACTAATTGTCTCTTGCAAGCATCACTCCCCTTTCCTTCCTCTTTATTCCCTAATGGGAGGGTCCATTCACCATCCACCTGTGCCTTTACTCCTGAGTTGACCCTTGTTNNNTAACTGTTCCCTTCTCCTGGCAGTTCTGCACATGTGCACACTGGGAACAGGCTCCAGCNNNTCTTCTGCCCCACTGATCTCTGACTCCGAAGACAGCTGATAACTGTGAGACGGTCCTGGCCCCATCTCTGCCTCTGATGCAGAGCACTCATCAGAGCCTTCCCCAGTCTCCAGGACTAGCCCATGCTCCTCCCCAACCTCCTCACTGTCTGAGTTTGCTGCCAACTCCACCGGCCACTGGCGGGCCATAACATAGATCTTCTCTTTCATTGCCATCTGTTGTTCTACTTGGAGATATCCCCAAACATGATAAATGAACGAAAAGCCAAGCACGATCAAGAGAGTATGAATATATTGAAGGGAAACATTTGTTCCCTGTATATTATACCTCTGTTAAAGTATCTCCTGCAATCTCTTGGCACATATCAGGGCAGTTTACACACACCTTTGATCTGTGTTAGTTCCATGTAGCAGCAGGGGGCCAAGGGGCCAAGGGGCTAATTGGGAGAACAAAGGAATGCCTCAGATGAAAAAAATGCAAATCTAAGTTAGGAGGCCAGAGTTAGGGAATAAGACAATGATGGTTTAAGGGTATAAAAGCAAGCCATACCTTCCCCAAGGTGTGGCTATTCCTTACATGCATTGTATTGGTACGTTCTGGATATAATACATCCAGATCTTTGTTTTTGTCCATAAATAAAATCTGTTTCTTTTTGCAAGCCTCGTCTTGAGTCTCACTATCTTTGGCATCTCAGTGGCTCAGGGAAAGTTGTGAGACTTAACTATCTGATGCCACCATTGCGTCCTGCACTGCTACTTCTCTCACTACTTCATGATAAGGTCAACATATCTTAGCTGCAAAGATCCAGACAGACAATAGATGGAAACAAATAGTTAGGATTCTCTGAATCTCTTTATTGCCATTTAGTGACCATATAGATTTTTTTTCAGCCAATGTTGTGCCTCCAAAATGTAGGAAAACAGGCTGAAAAAAATAATCACCTTTGCCTCACCTATGCTTTTCTGGAAGATTGAAAGGCTGATAGTAACATTTGTCTCTTTGCTTCTGAGCTGTAAGATATAGTCTGAGGTAGTATTTTAACTACTTTGCTCTACTAGAGTCCTACCTGGAGAACAACAATGATTTCTTCTGCTTTAAAAATCACAGGGTTATCAACTCCCTTATTGAAAGAACTGTTATGGTTGTCTTCATTTACAAGTAGATTGACAATCCTTAATATCATTAGGCATTATTGTACTCCCTAATATATCAATCCAGGTGCAGAACTGGAGAATTTTTATTTATTTATTTTATTTATTCAATTTATAGACTACTGCCTGTTTCCCAACTATTCTCGGCAGTTTACAATTAAAAAGTAAAACAAAACTATAAAAGACCAAAAGAATATGTTATTCGTGTTGTGTATAACCCATTTAATCTTTACACAAAGCAAAATCATAGTGATGGTGATGATGAAAGCTGAGCCCTTCATTTCTACTAGTAGCATTTCCAGAATCAAGATATATTTTCTCAGAGATCTTTACAAAGTCTTTGAAACCTTGTTCCAGAAGTCTTTGAGTGAATCTCTGTTTCAAATTGTGAGCAAGAATGTTTACCAGCAGGATGATCAGCTACACTAGCTGGAATGTCAAGAACGCCACAGATAGCCCTTTCTTAGGCATTGAAATCAACTGGATGACCTTGGACCAATTACTGCCTCTCAGCCCAAATCAGTTTCAGACTTTGCAACAAACCACTTGATAATCAACCCCCTGCCTTACTTGCACTATGTATTTTTGGGCTTTGATGTAAGAACTAGACCAATGCAGTGCAACTCAAGCAGATCCTTGCAAGTCAGCAAGACAAACTTTTACATGAACAACATACTACTTCTCTTTAAACTATTAACAGGGCAATGATCATACTACCTTCTGTGCCTTTAAAAATATTAATGGTGATATCCACTTGAGTAAAAGTGGATAAAGTCCATTAGAAGCTGAGCAGTCATTTTTATGGAAATGTGAAGTTCTTGACCTTTATAAAACTGTCACATTTTTACAACATTATGGATTGGGCTGGACACTGGTTCCCAAAAGATTAGAGGGCACAGAAGTGTCAGGACAATCTTTCCATTATTTTATGAGCCATCTTTCTGAGAACATTATTGTTTTATTTAAATATGCAGTTCCTGCTCCTTTTGCATTAATGGAGAAGATCTTGTAAATGGAAGGTGATTTCAACTCCCTAATGCAGCTACATTTTCCCTACAGACCTTTCACACCAGCATGGAGAGATCTGACATCTCCATCAATCTCTTTGCATTATTTTTCGGAACTCATACAGAGGATTTTAATTTCCAAACGTCTGACCAGCAGAATGAAAACTGAAGTAATATGCAAAGATCTCCATCAATCAGGAATCAGAAATGTCTGAGTAAGTATCCCCCTCATTCTCCATGTTAGTGAACTTTGTAACAGATAAAAATTCATGTTGAGTTCTCAAAAATGAAATCCTGCCATAAGCATGCATAACAAAAAGGAAATGTCATTTCCAGGGTTCCTGACGATATATGAAACTGTTCAACCCTTAGGGAATTTTTTCAGGAAGCTTGTTCTATTTTATTCTTCAGTTGAACATCACCAAAAAGAAGCTCATTTTCCAATGTAGATAAAATATGAATTTCAGTAGCATCTCTTCATTAGCCATACCCATCTTCTTTTATATTATTTTTTCTCTGCTCATCCCCTATTTTGTTATTCCTACTTGCAAGTAATCACCCCCTGCTGGCAGACTCCTTTTCCTAAGGATTTATCAGAAAAGAAAATCTCAATAGGCTGCCATCAATCAAACAAATGGGCTGGATGCGTCACACGCAGGCCATGTCCACCCTGGCTCCTCAAAGACAAAATGTTGCAATACGTCTCGATACATCACATGATGCGATCAAGTTTGACACCCGTGCTCTAGACTATCCAGGCAGAGAATGTTTTTCATTATTCTGCTCAGGATATTTTCCTTTAGTTTAATTCTAGGAACAACATAGAAAAGATGTGCTTTCCGTCTCGTTGTCCTTTATCTGGAAATGTCGAACCAAACAAAACCTTGTAAATAGAAAACAAAAGGGATACCTGTGTAATCATTCAGACTTGCATGTTAGGAAAGTTTTTGTGAGAAACAATAAACAAAACTCTAGATGAGAAATGAGAAAAATGCAGAACAAGGGAAGGTAAGAATCCCACACACCAAATTCCAAATAAATAAAATTACAGTAACTAAATCAGTTAACATAATAAAGGACTAAAATCTCAGGTTTCAATATATAGATACAGTTCATTGCAAAGAAATCTCTTTCTTGAGTGCTGTTAGCCAGACATCCTTCTTATTATCCTCCTTTTTTTAAACAGCATTCCCTCGTGTTTTTTATATAGTGCAAAAAAAGGGAAAGTCAATATCTTTGGGGAGACTGCCTGTTTTGCTGATGCCTATAGGCTATATTGCTGATGTCTAGAACATATGCTTGTGGCTGAACTCATCTTTTTCAGAATCCTACAGTTGCTGCCCGCTTTTCACCTATTAAGACATAAGAAGAGTTATAATAGAGAAATGTTTGGAAAAACCAAAATTCTGGTCTGTTGGAACCTCCCAGCATGGGATCAGTTTACCAGATAGTCATAGGGCATTATTATGCAATACATTAGCAAAATATAGGGTTTTTCTCCCATTTGCTCTGTCACTTGCCTTTCTCTCTTCCTTTTTTTAACAAACTGAAGGGAGTTGTGTTGGGTCTTATATTGTAGCCCTTATATCATGGCAATTCGTGGACTGAAAACTTGATGATATATGTGCCTGGAAGTTTCAGAGAAATACAAAATCACTTGTTTTCATTTTTGGTGAATTGAACCATTTTTGGTGAATTGAAGCCTTCTTTTTTTTATCCCTCACATATTTACTTTCCTTTTCACCAAGAAGGGCAACATGATTTGCTGCTGTTGGATGTCAGCTTGGCAAGGCTCTCTCTCTCTCAGCTTGCCTAGATGCAGTAAGACTATATAATTGACCTCTGGTTCAGATTTTCCTTCTGTCCCATTTGCTGCCTTATCTAGTCTCCTGACAAGATCCTTGACAGAGTGTTGTATGTGCCAGTCAAGTCATCCTGAAACAAAGAAGTATATTTCAGTCTTTAATATCAGAGACAAGCTTGTGACACCCTATAAAACACTTCGTAGATTAGAGTGTCTTCAACTTCCCTTCCATGGATGGGATACACAGACAGTCTTGAGTGGTTCTTCAATATCAATCAGAGCAATCCCCAGCCTTTCTCCAATTGCTCTGACTGATATGGTATATTAGGACTACACCTTCTAAAATGATTGGTCAGCATGGCTTTTGGCATAAGCAACTGTGTAGTGCAAAACACTTGGAGGACAGTAGGTTGGAAAAGCCTTTGTTGCAAGTTTAGGAAGAAAGTGATAGGCAGGCACTGATCCAAGCAACCTGTCTATCTCTATTTCTCTTCCCTACAATAACAGAACAGGTATGTTCCAAAATCACAAAAGGCACATGAATCACAAAAAAAATTCCAAAACAAAACAAACTTAAGTGTGACTTTGTATATCAGGGTTCCTCACAGTCTATATCAACCCCTAGAGTTGATAGGACTATCCAAGGATTCAATGTTGTTGTTCATCATAGAATTAGGTAAAGGTTTATTAATTAGATTATTTTCATAAAATGAACATTTGGAAGTTAATAAATACTTTGAAATTTCACGAAGAGTTCAATGAGCTGAAGGATTTGGGACCCCTGGTGTGTATCAACATATACATAAGGATGTACTTACCCATCTCCAAATAAAAATGAAACCGTTCCCCCTTTTCCCCCACAGATGGATTTAAACACTGATAGGGTGTCAAAGAAGAGTTGAAGACCAGTGTGGCTCAGATTGCCAACCAGGAATCTCTTCTCGCTTATTTAATGAGATTTTAGGTGTTAGGGATGCGAGACCAGAACTGTAAAGTGCTTTAAACCATGAAAAATTGTTATAGAGATATGCACAGTTTGTGTTTTTTTAATCTTCATACGACACTGTGAAAATGTGGCTTTTTTGCTCTCTTCCAAAGAGAGCAAAAGTTATTGCCTAGCTAATTAATGGGATGCTGATTGTTTGATAAAGGACTAGCAAGCTAGTCTTCAAATAGTTAAAGATGATATGGCTTTTGGTTTAGCTCACACACTTAATTTTACTATCGTATTTAAACTTATGAAGTGGAAATTCTATAGACCATTGTAGCTTAATTGGCCTAATGAACAGGAGCTGCAGTCGTGTACTCTGAAATAAATCCAGCTGGATAATCCATATAATCACCTCCAAATGATGGCATTATGACTTGAACAAAGTGGGATTATTTCCTGTTAATTGCCTAAAATATGATTAATTACCAGTTTCTTTTAAAATCAAATTTGTATTAATTAAAATGCAAAATAACAAAAGATTAAGCATACCGATGAGTCATAAATATTCTCTCTGAAATTCTTTGTAGTGCCAAGGGAGCAGCTCGGTATATGCAATAGATTATTAACACTCTGTCTGAGAACAACTAGTAACAGAGTGTCCTGACCTCTCCTAGACATGCCTTTCATACCACTTTCAATGAAGTCCCATTCATTGCTGTAAGACTGGCAGTATCCTTTGCAGGGTAATACCCCCATGCTTTTTTGTTTGTATTAAATGAACTGTGGGTAAAGAAAGGGATGTTATGAGAACCCTTAATTCTGTACATGAAGAGACAGGAAAAAGCTTAGAGCATGAGATGTAGAGCACTGGAATAGCCTGCCTAATGCTTGGATGACTGTCAGGGCTGAGCTTTAGGACATCTGGTTTTGTAAGCCTCCCCCCATCCCTGTTAAAAAATGGGGCTCCTAATAGGAAAGGGCCAGATGCATAATGTTGCATGGGTGTAGCTTGTTGTGTGGGAGCCTGAGGACCATGAAAGCTGAAGGCTTTTCTTCAAAGTTCCTGTATCAAATGGTTCAGGCTCTTCAGGCTCTGAAGATGCTGACTAGGAGAGTGAAAATGAAGGAGTGTCCTCTGTTCTTAGTTGGATTGGAAAAGTAGGTTTGCTATCTTCATGTGATTCCCCTTTTCAGCTCTTGTACCAGGAGTCAGGGCTTCAGATCCTGAAAGAATGGGTGGTAAGAAAACAGCATAAATTAATCAAACATACAATGGTAGCATCTAGCACCCTTGTCAGCTATTGATTTTTCAACTGCTTTTGGTTTTTCCAAGTATCTTGCCTTTGTGGAGTTCAAAATGCTTCAGGTTTAGCTTCATTATTAACACATCCTGTAACCAGTTCGGGTTTACTTCATTTAATTCTGAATCATTTTGTTCTTCTTGGAGTTCAAAATAAGGTTCTCCACATGTCAAATGTCTCTGCATTTATTTTTCTTTCTGTAGCCTTTCTGGTGCTCCAAATTTTCGCAGCCATGTATTACAACTAGTAAAATCATAACCTTGACAATATTTTATGATGTCAGTGTTCCAAGTAACAAACTACAACACAATAGACTCCGAGACAAGCATTTTTTCAAAGTTCCACTTTATTAGAGTTGTCATATTGGCACATCTGGGAAAAGCCGAATCTGAGAGTTCCAGGTTTTCCCTTCATAAATGAAAATAAAAAACCCATCCCTTGCACCCATCAGTCCATCACATGGTCCAATCATCAGTTGTCCCAATTGGAGACATCCCTTCAACCAAGGTGCAGGATAACTTGTCCTTGACTCATAAGAAGAATGTTGTTAAGTCTAAACTTCCACCTCTCTATGAGATTCCCGCCTCCCAAATTCCCAGGCACTAAAATGTGGCAGCGTGGAAGTTTCTAAGCAAAACATGGCTTCCAAAGCTGACAGGCTTTCCCCCCTCAGGAAAAAAATCACATCCTGGAAAAGAAAATAACAAGAAAAAAACAGGAGGTTAATCTATATTTCCATCAGTCCAATTAACCACATCTCCCCACCCCAAGAGGACCATTTGGCTTGTCAGGGAATTTGTCATGAAACTGTTTAACCAATGTATCCGCTTTTACATCCCAACTCTTTACCCAAGTAGATTCTGACAAAGGGTACCCCTTCCAGTCTACTAAATATTGTAAGCGACCCCTATGCACTCTAGAATCAAGGATTTTCTTCACCTCATAATGCACTACAACTGCACTACAACTGGTTTGGGGAGGGCAGCTGCCTGAGGTCTTAATCGTGAACTGACAGCTGGTTTTAATAAGCTGCTGTGAAAGGCAGGGTATATTTTCCCTAATACACAAGGGAGGCTAAGTTGAACAGTTACTTTAGCTATGGGGAAAGGTCCTAAAAATTTTGATCCTAACTTTTTACTAAGTAGCCTTAATCTAAGGTATTTGGTGGACAGATAAACTCAATATCCTACCCAGAAAGGAGGCTGGAGGGACCTATGTCTATCAGCTTGAGTCTTATACTCTTTTGCGTCTTCAGTTAGAGCTTTTTTTGTGTGTTTTCCCAACCCTTTTTTTAATGATCCATCCACTCTGTTAATGACATGGATGTTGGTGGTTCTATGGGTAATTCTGGCATGGGAACAAATTCCATTCCACTTGTAATTTGGAAAGGAGTCAGTCCTGTGCTACTATGCACTGTATTGTTATAAGCAACTTTGGCAAACGGCAATAAGTCCACCCAGTTTTCTTGCTGGTAATTGACATAGCATCTGATATATTGTTCCACCAAAGCATTCATACATTCCACAGCTTCGTTTGTAGCTGGATGAAAAGTTGAGCTAAGTCCTTGGGACAATCCAATGAATCTCAGGAACTTCCTCCAGAACTTAGCTGTGAAATGAACATCTCAGTCTGATATTAATTGCCATGACACTCCATGAAGCCGATATATATGCTTCACGAACAATCTAGCTAGTTTTTTTGGCTGAAGGCAGTCCAGAACAAGCAACAAAATGAGCTTGCTTGGAGAACAAGTCAATGACAATCCAAATTATTGTATTTCCACCACTTTCTGGGAGTTCAACTATAAAGTCCATTTCAATCTGCTCCCAGGGCCTTGTAGGTTTCTGCCACTTGTTGGAGGAGGCCTGGTCTCATTTTTATCATGGCACAAACAGAACAACTTTTTACATAGTCTTCTATGTAACTCATGACTTCGTCTCAGTATCATTGGTCTTAAGCTGCTGGGCACATGAAGCTTGGAATCTTTCCAAGCCAACCCCTCTCTTAATGTTAAGTCCTCTCAATTTTCCACAAACCACTGGTTGGTTAAAAGTGCTGCTTTTAAATCCACCATCAGTTTGTCTTTGGAGGGTCAGAAGGGTGCCTGGCTTGGGCTCGAGTGGTAGCTTGGGCAGCTAACTGAGTCTCTGATATCATTGCATGTATGACCCCCTCTCAGTGGCTGTCAAATTGGGGGTTTCTTGACAGGGCATCAGCTAGCAGGTTCTCCTCCCCCCCAATGTATTTTAGGCTGAAGTTAAAGTGTTTAAAATACTGAGCCCAATGGACTTGTTTGTGGGAAAGTTTTCAGGGAGTTTTTAGAGCTTCGAGATTTTTGTGATCAGTCGTATGGACTTGAATGGCTCTTTGACTCCCTCCAGGAAATGCCTCCATGATAGAAAAGCTCATCTCACGGCAAAGGCTTCCTTTTCCCATACCACCCACCTTCATTCAGTGTCTATTAGTTTTTTGGATACGAAGGCAGAAGGCAACAGCTGGCCTTGGGGGTCTTTTTGTAGGAGTACAGCAGCCACTGCCATGTCACTGGCATCCACTTGAACTACAAATGGTTTGTTGGGGTCTGGATGCTGGAGAATAGGTTCTTCTGTGAAAAGGTGCTTTAATTTCTCGAACGCTTTTTGACAGTCCATTGTCCAAGCTAGTGGCTGGGTAGGCTTTGGTTTTGTGGGAGTGGGGCCTGTTTTTAGCAGCTCCATTAAGGGAAGGGCTACTTCTCTGAAAGAGGGAATGAATTGTCTGTAAAAATTCAGGAAGCTTTGGAGCTCCTACCAGGTGCAGGATAACTTGTCCTTGACTCATAAGAAGAATGTTGTTATGTCTAAACTTCCACCTCTTCATGAGATTCCCCCCCTCCCAATTTCCCAGGCACTAAAATGTGGCAGTGTGGAAGCTTCTAAGCAAAATATGGCTTCCAAAGCTGACATATGGTCAGTGTGAGGAAGTTGCATTTTAATGTTTTAGATTTGGCAGTTTTCCCTCACTTAGAAAAATTCACTTTATTTAAATGGCTACAATTACCATCCCTGTGAATTTTGGACCCAGGGAAGATACAATCTGCAATTATTAATGTAGAACACCAGTATGATTGTCTATCAACAATTTTTAGAATTTTCCAGATTTTATTCCAGTGCAACTTAGTAGAATTTTGCTTGAATATCTAGGTATTGTCCTGTTTGAAAAGTTCATACTAATTCACAGAGGAATTGATTTTAGTCACCTGAAAGCTGTTAACAAGTATTTGATTGATTTAAAATGTTTTCATTGAGCAGGTAGAAGTACCTGATTCAGTTTGTTTAGGCTCAGCATGGTCAGATCTGGATGAATCTGGATGGAAGACCTCCAGGGAAAAGCAGGGCTACCTAGACTGGGAAGTTGAAAAATAGTGAAAAAGGCAGTGGCAAACCACTTTTATTTTGTTGACTGGTGATAGAAGTGCCTATGAATGCACCAAGAGTTAAGCTAAACTCAGAGAAGATTTTTCTAACATTGTTAATTTTTGCTTTATTGAAATTTGAAAATCCAAACATGATAGAAATTCAATGAACCTTATTTGGAATAGTCTAAATATCTATGGCCTTTTTGAAAACATTCATCTTCATGTATACCATAGAATACTGTGTGTATTTCACAGTTTTGCCTTTAGTTGAATAGCTTCTTCTGTAGACACACAAAATGGCCTGATCCAATGCAAACAAATTCTCAATTATTGCAAAGAAATGCATTTTAAGTATGGGCTCAATATTTAAATCAGTGGTTTATACAAGTTATTAACGATGACACAGTTCATATTTTAAATATATTTCTTTACAGAAAATATTGTTTGCTTCTAGCATGTTGGCATATTTTGGATGTTGTAGCTAGAGACAGCTTCCTTCTTTTTATGTGAATTAACCAGCAGATGAATTTTTCCCGAATTTGTTGTCTACTAGATCAAGATTTTTCATTGCATTCCATAAAACCCTGAAGTTCCATAAGATGTTGCTGAGATTCTGTGAGAGCCTAAAGGCACCAAAAAAAAAAAGGTTCACAAGTCAATTTTCTAAATTGGAATTTCGATTCTTGATTAAGTAATCCATGATTTTTTTTCTAGCAAATCATTTTGGTGGTCTGAAAATACCACTTTAGACAACAGTTCCTATCTTCCCCAGCTCATATGGCTGCCTACAGAGCTGGAGGCGAGATAAACTCTTTCATCCAAGGGTTCCTCAATAAAGATTATTTAAATAGACCTCCCCTAATTCGACTGAATCCCACCCTGCAGGAGTCCTTAGCTCTTCTAATCAATGTTTTGTTTTTGTTTTTGCTAGGAAAACTAGAAAGGAAAGTTCTTTGAATCTTCCCATCCAAAGCCTTGAAATGTAGAACTGAACAATTACTGTGCCAGTCCTGAAATTAAAAAAACAATCCTGTGTAATCCTGCAGTCTTGCACATAAGGAAGATTTTAATGAAAATACTCATAAAAATAAATCTATATGGAGAAATCAATAAAAGGGTTTATTGGGGAGAAAAGGGGAATATAGGAATAATAAGGAACAGTTACCAAGAGAATTCCAAACAGAATCAATACTGCCAGCCTGGATAAATTAGTTATTTCTCACATATTATCAGAACGCTCTTGGTTTTTAGCCCCTGCTTGTTGCAGAGAAGATAGTTCAAAGAAAATCATACATGCCTGCTATTGGGATGTTGTGAGACAGGCCCTTCTTGTTCCTTATCCTCTTGATATTTTCTCTTTTCTCTGTGTTGATTTCCCTCAGATATACAGAAAATGGGGGAGAAATGAAACCCAGTTTCTTGGGGGAAACCAACTGGTGCTTTATGCAGCCAAGGCCTGTCTATCTGTCTCTGTCTTTCTGTCTATTATTGCAAAGATTTTTATGTAATACTAGTTGTATTCAAGAAAACTTAAGGTTATCCACAAGTTAAATCCACCATGACTCTCAGTGGAATTATAAAACACAGTACAATGTTGTATAAATGGAATGAGGTGCCTACTAAGTGGTAAAACTTCACACATAATGCCCAGCTATCATGGTTTAGAAAATAATAGTTTATGAGTTAGCATCTATACACTTAGCTAGGTTTAGCTTATTCAATGATCTCATTTCGAATCCAAGGCAAACCATTCAATATCACAGTAGTCCAAGTCTATGCCCCAGCCACTGGTGCTGAAGAGGATGAAATTGACCGGTTCTATGAAGCCCTACAGCACCTTATAGAATTAACACCAAAAAATGATGTCATTATCATCATGGGGGATTGGAATGCTAAAGTAGGAAGACAAAAGATAACCGGAATAACAGGCAGGTTTGGCCTTGGAATACAAACTGAAGCAGGGCACAGCCTGATAGAATGTTGTCAAGAGAATATGATGGTCATAGCAAACACTCTTTTCCAACAACCCAAGAGATGGCTCTACACATGGACATCACCAGACAGTCAACACAGAAATCAGATTGACTATGTGCTCTGCAGCCAAAGATAGAGAACCTCTTTACAGTCAGTAAAAATAAGTCCATGACTATGGCTCAGATCATGAGCTTCTTGTTGCAAAATTTAGGCTTAAATTGAAGAAAGTAGGGAAAAGCACTAGGCCACTCAGGGATGAACTAAATCATATCCCTGATAAATATACAATAGAGATGACAAATAGACGAAAGAATTAGATCTAATAGTCAGAGTGCCTGAAGAACTATGGACAGAGGTTTGCAACATTGTACAAGAGGTAGCAACTAAAACCAGGGGTGGGATTCAAATTTTTTA